>JAODGE020015011.1:0-11064 GCA_027574965.2 Ecitophya simulans | reverse complement strand
CGCATCCGTCCTGCCAAAGCGGAAAAATCGCGATTTCGCACGAACAAAGACACGGACGCACGACCGGCCGCGGAAGCGGAAAAAATCCGCGTGGTTTAACGCCAGCATAACGCCGGAAATGTTCATTTGCAGACGGATCAAGATGATAAGATAAGAAGCAATCGGTTCGTGATCTTGACTTATTCTATTATTTATTGTTAACTTTCAGTTTTACCAAGCAGTAAAAGTTGCTCGTTGCAGATTGTTTTGAAAATATCGATAGTTTACAAAAATAATCTATGTT
Organism: Ecitophya simulans; assembly: GCA_027574965.2. Lineage (NCBI taxonomy): Eukaryota > Metazoa > Arthropoda > Insecta > Coleoptera > Staphylinidae > Ecitophya > Ecitophya simulans. Next base: position 10,781 of record JAODGE020015011.1, on the reverse strand, counting down.
TACGTAGTCGATATTGTGTCAAAATTTATATTCAACAGATATGCACTGTCAATTACAATTAATCTCGCAATCAGCTGTTTTTAATGGGCGACACAATAAATGTTGTTGATGTTTTTAAACATCGATCTTCAGACTAGGGATGTCGAAAATCTAAAAAAGTATCGTTCTATCGAATTCATATATTTTGGAAATGTCGTTATCGATATATAATTAATTTGAAAAAAATATCGATATATCGCGCTCGATTGTAAAAAGCATATGAAATTTTTAAGAAAAGATTCCTTGTGTCCCAGTATGATATTTACAACCCGGTTCCATATATATATATTTTAGAATTTGGTTAAAAAATATCGACTTTTATACCGTTTCGATAGTCCAAATTTAATATCGATATATCGATATATCGAAAAATAAAATATCGCCCGAAAATATCGTCAAAACAAAAACAAAATATCGATATATCGATATATTTTCGACATCCCTACTTCAGACACGGATGTTTTCGATAAACATCGATAGTTTTTAACTTACGGCGAAAACAGCACGCTTTGATGTCCCACCACAAGATGTCGATAAACGTCGGAGGTGAGGTCAATTGCGCGACACAGTTCGATCGGAAAATGTTAGGTTTTTAGTTTTCCTTTGTCTGAAAATAATATTTCCTGTTTTCGCGCTTCAGTGCGCCGCTGAAGCGAGTAAAACGATATCCGACCGACTATCGCCGCCCGTCGCTCTTTGTGCGTCGCAACATAATATCTGAGCAAGAAAAAAAGAGGCAACGGCCGCGCTCCTCCCTGCGTTCGCATCGAATTGATTTTGTGTTGTTGTTCCAGTTGAAGGAGCAGGCGAGAGAATCGGAATCCAACCGTAGAAAGCTGGAGCGGGCGAGGCAGGAAGTGTTCAGGCACATGACGAAAATCAAGAACGAAAAAGACCTTCTGGAGCGCGAGGTAAATGAAGCCGCGCTCGGCGCGCGCCGCCGCGATTTGTTTCGTCGACAATGCGCTTCGACGCGCACACAAATCGGCGCGCGCGCGTATTTTTTTCTTTTCTTTTCGTGCGTTCGCGCGCCGAGCGTCGCAACGTCTTCGGTTACGAAACCCATTCGCAGAATGGTTTCTATCTGGCCGCTTGTTCCAATTTAGCCGCGCATTTTTTTCTCCGCATACGATCGACTCCCTAATTCGTACGCGCGCCTTGCGCGTTCTTCGCGCGTTTGTATCACGCCTACTTGGAAGCGGCGACGGTTTCGCTGCGGCTCGCAGTCACTGACATTGCCTTTTTCAATTCGGCTTTCGAGTTTATTCCGAAACGACGCGCGGCCGGCCGACATACTGCCATCGTTCGCGCGGCGGCGCATTGAAAAAAAAAAACAAGTTTCACTTGATTTACCGAGCCGACGCGCTGCGGCTCGCAATTATCGCACGATATCTTCGGAGGCACGAAGAAAGAAGACCTCTGCGAAGTTAACCACGGTTCGCGTTCTAACCACGATTTAGTCCGTAAGGTTTAACGTGGGAAATTTTTTAAATGCACATAGCGGCCAACTATGGTGAATATGTTGCAATGTTTCGATTAAGCTTCTCAAGTGCTTTCCAACGATGTCACGTTTAATGACATTTTCGATACGCACCTATGCGTGCGCAAATTGCAATTTAAACTTTTTTTTTAACATTGAAAGTTGTTATGTTTTTACAGATTCTGAAAGAGCATCCAATTTCCGATCGAATCTTTCATTAAAAGGTTACACAATGACACATTACGCAAATAAATTATATATTAAATTATCTATTATTTGATACCAAACATGACCGTGTTATTAACGTCTATAACCATGTTAAATGCAGTTTTTATGTAATATGTAATCATGTATTGATATCTTGAAAACGAATAATGCCATTTGATCGGCAATTGAATGCTCTTTCAGAATCTGTAAACACATATGAGCATAATCACATGCTCTAGAAGCGGTGCCAATTAAATGACACCAAAAATTATTGTAAATTTCAATTTTTGCATAGTTGCGTATTGAAAATGTCATTGCAAAGCTATCGAGAAGTTTAATTGAATGATATCAAAACATTGCGGCTTATTCACCACAGTTGCCCGTTATAGGCACCAACCGTGGTTGGAACGAACCGTAGTTAACTTTACGGAGGTAGAAAGAAGTGTCGACGACGTCCACGCAGGAGCCGCCGACCACGATAATCGAAAATTGACTGTGAATCATTCGCTCGATTGCTCGATCGCGGACGTGGACGGCTCATCGATGACTATTACTATAATTACCGATGCGACTTGCATCCGCACTTGTCCACACGTTACGACCAGAGACTTCATTCCAGACCTACTAATTATGTAAACGTTTGTTTCTTTCGATTGTGCTAGAACGCCGCGCGTGATTTCATACAATTTGCATACGATTTGTATCAAATCGTGTGTATGTTGGCTGGCCCTCGCCAGCGAATGCGTGACGATCTTTTGATGACTGAGGCGCTATTTATAACCGCCGCATTTTTTATTCATGCGCGGCACACATTTTTATATTCACGTCGCGTCGCAGTCCTACTCGCGACTCATTGTCGAAAAGTTTTACGTACCGCTTCGACCACGCACGCCACTTGCCGAAACATCAAATTTACATTAACGAACTCACGCGTCACAATGGCGCTTAATTTTTAGTGCAGTCGTCAAACTATGCGTAAATTAAATTTAAATTTTCGTTAGTGCGGACTTTCTCTTCTTTCATGATTCGCAAACGAAGCCGATCGATCGATGATGTCGTAGAAATTATAATTTGTATTTCTTAGGCTTGCGCAGTTGTAAAATGCGCACTGCGAAGTGCAGAAGTTGGGAGTTAACGCGAAACTTTCCATTATTTAATTACAAACTGCATTTGGATGAGAATTGATTCTCTCTAGTTCGTCAGGAAATGCGGAAAATTAATTTTCGAGCATAATCAGTTTCTTAATTTGACTTTTCCCATCTGTTCGAGTATATTGGTTGGGAGAGAAGAGTGTGACCTTGACAAATTATTGAGGTTTACGGCGCGTATTTATAACGTCATTAATTAAGCCAACGCAAGAATGATAATTGCCACTGGCGGCTGATAAATCGGACTGGCGCATTGGCATTCACTCCGTGGAATGGTTTGTTTGTTTTTTTTTCAATTAACCCGCAAGGCAAATGCCAATCATAAACTACGCTGTAAACTCGAAGCTCGTCCTGTTTATTGATTCAACTGGTTTGTGTGGTAAATATTATTACGTATGATCGTGTTATGATGTTGGTGCGTTCATCGGCGTCGACTTCTTTTGCCGCCGCCCGAGGCTGTTTGTCTAACCGCGAATGCGAACGCTAGCGAATCGCGAATGTTAAGTGATTGATTATTAGTGAGCAGAGACGCTTCCGGTGGCTACGTAATGTTATCGTTTTGTCTAGAACGGGCAGCTGAAGGAAGCTCTGGAGGCCGAGAGGAAGGGCGCGGGTCGTCTGAAGCGCGAGCCGTCCGCCGAACCGGAACGCGAGCCGACCGGCGAGGAGCAAGTGCAGACGCTGAAGTCGCAGTTCCAGAAGGCCTTCGAGCACCTGGCGACCTGCAAGCGAAAGAAGTGCTCGGTGTGCACGTACACGAAGGCGGTGTTCGGCAACAAGAATCGCCACAAATACGAGTGCGTTGTTGCTGCTGGCCGCCCGGCGAGACGCGCGGCGCGTCGATTACACGTCTCGCTTGTGTGCTTGCAGCAAGAAACTGTTTTCGTGCCTGCAAACGCCCTTCCTCGAGGTGCGCAACATGCTGAAGCCGCCGCCGTCGCCGATCAAGGGCGCGCTGCTGGAGGGCGAGAGCCTGTCCGAATGGTTCTGTCCCCTCGAGGAGCCCTCCGAGTGCTCGTCGCTCAGCCTGCCCTTCGCCGAGCTTGCCATATCCTACATGGACGAGACGTCGGACGTCTCCGGGTCGCAGTGTTTCGACGCGAATCAATTCAGCCACGACAACCTCAGCCACCTCGCCAACAATCGAGGTACGTTTTGCTGCTGCTGGCACGTTCTGCGATGACGACAACGAATCGTTTGCAGGTTACGGTAGCGATTCGGGATTCTCTTCGGACGTGTGCGACGTGACGACGCCGAAGGAGAAGTTCAGCCCGAAGGGCACGCTGGACGACGCCGAGTGTGCCAAACTGACGCGAACCAAGTGGACCGCGTCGTTCAGGAAGCTAATTAATAGAATTAGGAAGTAATTATCCGTCATTATCCGAAATAATTCAGCAATCGCCCAACATCCCCGACCATTGCGCTCACGTGTGTACTGTTAGCTGCTTACTCGCGTAAGCAATTAACAGTGCTTCATTATACATTCCATCGCATTATCATACGACGACTCTTCGAAATATCCACATTTTAACTTATATGTTAATTGCCGCAATTAATCTTGTAGTTAATTACGTTACGCGTTCTATCGTGGTAATGGACGAATGTATCGGTCGGCGAACATCGGCGGCGGTTGCTCTGCGCTTTTGTTTCGAAGCGGTATTTCGCGCAAATGTGTTCAAATTGCAATAATTTGATAGGCATATCAGATTCGAACGAGAAACACTCAATTTTACGTAGAAGCGAGACATGACGTTCAACGTTACGAACGACTGAGACAATTACGACGATCTAAAAATGTGTACTTATTTATGATTCACGTTATTTATTCACGTTAGTGTCGTTAGGTAACATTCACATCGTTAGGTGTCACATCGACGAGGATGAATTGCACCAAGCGAATGTTTAAAGAAACTTAAAATCCTATTAGATTTTAAGCAGTGATGACAAGTTTTATTCTCTTACGAATGACAGTAATCGAATTCAAGTTATTCCAACTTTGCCAACATGACTTTTTGCACCATCTATGTACAACCGATGGTTATAGGACAATATCTTAATATCAATAAGCTGTAGCTAGATCCTCTCGAGATTTTACACTAGGTCGACATTGTGGCAGAATAATACGAACGAGGCTGATACGGACGATATACAAATTGGCTGTTATATAGCTACGAGCTTAAATCTCCAGTAATTGTTCAGTACATTTTTTAGAACAATCTGAACTTCATCGAATGTTAACAATTGTAATCAAATTGAAATCTCATAGAAAATGTCCTTTGTAGACATCACACATTTCTGGAGTGTGTCGTGAAACGGTGTTACAAAATTGGTGTCAAAATAGATTGTGGGAAGGCGTAGATGAAATTGAATGTTTGTACAATTGTTGCAAGACATGTTTCGCACGTCGGACTCGTCAGATATACGCGTAATTAATTGCTCGCATCTCCTTTGTGTAGGCTATTTTAGTAATTCGGTGGCAGCGTACGTATTTATTATCAGTTTTTACAATGTAAAACTCGCAGTATTATTTCTCGTTTTTATGTTTTGTTACATATGATACTATTATTGTTTGCAACGATGAATGAGTAAACTCGATATTTACATTCCGGACAAAATGCTTAATAATTAAAAATATACTATAAATTATTAAATATTGTGTACATGTACTAATTTCTCATCCTGAACGCCCTGCATCCTGCTTTTGTTCGTGTATCAGAAGTTTTGTTTTTAAATACAGTTTGGATTTTGATGTAAATTGGGTCACAATGCAAACCTACTTTATCGTTGAAAGCGTAACAATGAGAAAATTCTTAATTAGTGTGTACATGTACTAATTTCTCATCCTAAATAATTTAATCGCCTCGCGTCCCGTTAGTTCTGAATGTATTCAAAAGCGTAATGCGAGATTGATGTTTGATGTGCAGTTTGTGTCTTGGGTTGCCTACAATGCGAATATATTCTAGTGTGTTCGCCCATGATGCCAACCGCCGAAAGTCCCTAGTAAAATTTAGCGACATCCAGGGAAGATCTGTCAGATTGAAGAACGTTTTCGACGTTTTCGTTTATTTGCTTAATTTGCAACAAATAACGCGAAGCCAAGCACGACATTGCGAGCGCACGTCCGTCGCAGTTGCCGCGCGAGCGCCCGAGCGCCGTTTAGCGTCGCCGTCAGTGCATCGTCGCCGCGTCGTGCTCCGAAGACCGCCGAAAAGGCGTTTGGCGCAGCGACACACCGAATTGCCGCCATAAGTTGTATAATTACATTCATCATGCACTAAATACAAGACGACACCACGTATCAACACTAGATTTAACTGCGAAGTTGCTGCGCGGCTGGCAGCTGAGGTGAGTGGCATCCTTGCATCATCGAAACGCTCCCGTCATTCCTGGAGGAGTACTTGATTAGTCATTCACACATTCAGAGCAAGGTGGACCCGCAATTATTTTTAGATTTTTTCGTCGTGCACTGTCCGAAATGCAACTTGCCAAATTTAGAGCACCGTCCCACATCATGTTTATCGTGCTTTTTTTTTTGCTCGTTCCACCTCGAATTTGTTTGCGTCCGAAATCCGTAGAAGGCTTTGCCCTAAAAACACAACAAGTTTTGTTTTTTGTGAAAATGTTCTGGAAAGATCTACTGCTTTGTGCAGTGTCCCGTCTGCGCTCTTGTGAAAGGTCTGAAACTTGCACGTAAATTTAAGCATGTTTTGGTTTGAACAACATGTCAGTTACTGTGATAAGTCATTTGGCATGCTTTAACGTTGTCATTGCAAATCACTTATTACTCTAACTATTCACACCTTTATTCGCAATGATTTACTCATGAAGATATCCATTGCAACTTTTACAAGCACACGCGGCGTCGTGTTTCGCTGATTTGTGCTAAAATCTCCGCACACTGCTTTCAGTATCGAGCTTCGCCATGGCTGTCAAACACGGTTGTCGCGATTCGGCGGACGATTCGAGGCTGAACAACATCAAGCGCGTGTTGGATACGATTGAGCAGCAGAAGCAATGCGCCGGCTTGCAGGAGCGCGTCGCGCTCTGCGGGAAGATCGTCGTGTACCTCGGCATGGTGGCCGTGCCGAGCAATCCCAACGACTACAAGACGTTCATGGAGCACATCGATAAAATGAAGGACATCCTCATCGGCACCATCGTCACGCAGGACATGATCTTCGCGACGCTGACCTCGCTGTACACGGAGATTTCCAATCCGGACAAGCAGCCGTCGCCGATCATGTCGATCGTCCTCTTCCTCATCGACCGCCAGTACATTCCCAAGGCGGTGAAGGCGATTCTGCACTCCGCCTACCATCAGGAGGCGCATTTGGAGCAGGCGCTGAACACGCTCTGCACCTGGCTGTCCAAGTGGACGCTCACGCCCAACCTCGGACCGCTGGTCGCCGAGTTCATGCGCGGGCTGGACACCGAACAGCACTACGACATTCTCGTCAACATCACGCTCCAGCACATCGTGCGCTTGTTCCGGCTGCTGCCGCTGCAAGGGTCGCGGGAATCCGTCGGGCCCGTGGTGATCTACATGCTCGGCTGCATGAAGACGAGTCCGGAGGCGTTCCACAAGATCATACCACAAGTGCCGACCGTGTTGGACTATCTCGGCAAAGAGAACAGCTTCTCCAGCATGGACTACCAGTTGAAACTCATCAATTTGTGCAAGGCGTTGTCCAGCTATTATCCCGACTATCCCATCTACGACGGATTGAAGGAGACGCTAGAGAAGTACGACAACACCGGCAACGCGTCGATCATCAGCAAGTCCTGGTCGGAGAGCGCCAACACCACCGTGCTGTCCAATTATTATCCCGGACGAGTGGGTTTGAACAATCTCGGCAATACCTGCTACATGAACAGCGTGCTGCAGGCGCTGTTCATGACGAAAACCTTTCGCAATCACGTCCTGCAGAGCGTCGTCGACGGCATGCCGGTCTACCAGAAGTTGCAGTCGCTGTTTGCGCTGTTGCAATTTTCGGAGCGCGCGTCGCTTTCGCCGAGCGACATCGCCAACATCGCCCGACCGCCCGGTTTCCAGCCGGGGCACCAGCACGACAGTTCCGAGTTTTTGGGGCATTTACTCGACGTTCTCCACGAGCAAGAGAGTACCGTCATAGGAAATCCTAGTAAACACGACGAAGGTGCGTAACTCTGGCAGTTTGGTTGAAAATGTGCGCATTCACTTCTTTTGTTTGCAGGACCATCGACTCCTGGCATATCGACGGTAGTCAAATGCTCCTTCGGCGGTAAATCGTTAACGCTGTCCGTGTGCAACCGTTGTGGCGGCAAGAGTGAACGCATCGACACTTTCCGCGATCTGCAGCTCTCTTTCCCCAGCACGACCGACAACCAGTCGGTCCAGACCCTGGTCAACTACTACCTCCAGCCGGAGATACTCAGCGGCGATAATCAGTACCATTGCGATCATTGCAAAGGCCTCACGGACGGCGAACGCGTCACGCGCATCATCGAGCCGCCGCAGCGTTTGCTGCTCACCCTCAAGCACTTCCGCTACGATCCCGCGACGCAGCTGCGCACGAAGATCCTCCAACGCGTGCAGCTGGACAACTGCATCCGGCTGGAGAACAACGAGTATCATCTCTACGCGGCCGTGGTGCACGCCGGCTCGAGCGTGGATTCCGGGCACTATTACACCTACGCCAGGGACGACGACGAGTGGTACCAGTTCAACGACTGCTTCGTCAACAAGAGCAGCGCCGTCGAGTTGTGCGGCCTGCGGCCGCCGGAAGCGCCGTACATTTTGTTCTATCGACGCGCGGACTGCACCGACCCGGAGACGCTCCAGAAACGCGACCTGTCCAAGGAACTGCTCGCCGCCATCGTGCGCGACGCCACCGAGCACGAGTCGGAGCGGCGGCGGGCGCAGCAGCCGGCGAACAAAATCGGCGTCGATCGCAATCGACACAATCGCAACGACGACCCGCCGCCACCCGGATGCGGCGGCGGAGGGTTCATAGATTCCTCACACAATCGGTTTGTATGTTAAGCAAATTCTAATGAACGCGCCGCGGCGCGCAATTCTAGAAATGGTGGATTCACACATTTTGTTGCTTTGAATATAAATTATTTAATATGATAATATTGTTATTATACATTATATATGATTGTATATTGTAAATATATTCAACTAACGTTCTACTTGATTGCGACCGACGAGGTGGTAGTCGTGGTGTCAGTCAGGTGGTTTCGCAGCGCACGTATTCCGAAAACTCGAAGATGCCAAGTGAACGTTCTTGACTGATTGCGACACATTTGTAAACACCTTCGAGTGTAGTCAAACGAAGCATGTACGGATAGAGGTACTTAATTACTAGGAGATGAAGGGGCGCATGAGAGAAATGCGGGATTGAAAGAATTGCGCGATTTTTTTTTTATTATTGATTTGTTCAGTCACTTTTTTTTATTAACTTGGGAGAGAATTAGTTACCCATCCCCAAATAATTGGTTCGACAGAGCCGAGATAGAAGAAAAACGAAACGAAACCGGAAAACCAATTTGCACTGTAAATACTTGTATCTTTTGCATGTTTTGTTGTCGACTTATTTTTATATCGAGACTTCGGCGTACTGATTGTGAGTTAGGTCTGAGAGGCATGCATGCGTTTAAAGTTAAGCAGGCGAGGCAGAAATAAGAAATTATTAACTTATCTCTGAGTTGTATATATTTCGAGCGGTTGATACGAAAGCAAAAAGAAAACGTAAGAATAATAAAGCATTCCTTGTATTGGGCGATCTCACATCGTGCCCCCGACAAGGAGGATAACAATGAGTAAAGAACATGAGATCAGATTGATTTATTTCCTTTGTTACAATGGCGTATCTTGCGTAAGTATATACAATTTATGCGTATTTGTTATATATTGTTATACGTTAGGATCTTTTTTTCCATCTCGTCGCCGTCTGCTTGCGCGACTTGTAAAAAACGTTTTGTGTATTTCGTTTTCGATTTTTTTTTTGGGCTCTAAGGCACTTTACCATTTGTGTAAAACAAACCTTTTTGATTTGCGTCCACGACGCGCGCGTGCACCGGCTACAAGTGTTGTGGGCGCAAATCCGAATGCAATACACAAAATATTTTTTAGACCCTTTTCTTACTTCCTCATGCATATTGTACTACTTGACTGTATATGCACGTGAAACATAGATATATTGACATTGTATGTACGAGTATTGTGTTTCGGTTTTACGACTGCTTCATTTCAACCGTGCATATCGATGTGTGACTTTGATGTTAATGTCATGTCGATGTGCATATGAATATACATTGTTATATATCGATAATTAACTATTCAGATGCACCGTTCATTTAGATATTCTGAATCGCTGATATACAAAATGTTGTTTCAGTCAAATTTAACGCGTGTGTCTTTTGTGTTGATGTTTCTTGTAATTCGGGACCAAAAACATAAGTAGATTTCATGTATCTAAACGAGACTTAACCGTTGGTCAAAGTCGTTGTCCTTGCTTAACAAAGGAAACGCATTTTTGGGCAAAATCATGACAGAATCATAAAAAATAAATTGTTCTTGTGCATCGTATTCGTATCTCACTTCAGAGAATGATGTATATACCAACAATGCGAAAACAATCTACAGATGAAAATTGTGCACGGAGAGCTGGCGAATCGGTTGTGTTTTATGGACCACTTCGATCAGGATCATCTGACGCGTTTCACATGTTCTCAAATGGTTCTTCCAATGGTTCGGTCGGAGTGTAGGCAATCGTCGCCCATCAAACGCGGCTTACGAATGTTTCGCAGATGAATTGCGCTAATGCCGCGTTCGGTTACTGTTGCGTCGTGCTAATCACGACGGGCGGTTCGATCAGCGGCGCCGTGTCGGGATGCCTCGCGATCGGCGCCTTGACGACGTC
>JAODGE020014986.1:0-11343 GCA_027574965.2 Ecitophya simulans | reverse complement strand
ATATATATATATATATATATATATATAGTATATATATATATAGTATATAGTATAAATATATATATAAATATATATTAAATAGATTTTACGTTTCGATTATTTTTGGGACCATCGATGTATCAGTCCTAAAACAGCAATGTTTGCAAACATTTATATTCGCCGATGTATTTGATAAATATCGATATCTTTTAATCGACTGCAAAATTAGGGCACATCGATGTTTGTTGCTTTTTACCACTAATTGAGACTTATTTATTGAAGAAGCTTTAAACAAAACAACAATTAACAATATCAAATTGAGACTAAACAAAATCAAATTGACAACTAATAAAATCAAATTGAAAAAGCGTTTTCAAAACATTTATTTAGAAGAATAAAGTCGACTAACGATATTTTACTCACGCGGTTACCTCGGAAACAACAACAATCCGCAACAGGAATCCGCAGACGTTATCAGTCATCTCCTGCTAAGTGCCATTCATCAATTGAAGAAATACTTGCAGAAGAAGAGTTAGCAGAACACAAACTTTTGAGTATGAGTCCCTATAGTCTAACGTTAAATCCAATCGAAAATGCCTGGTCAGTTGTCAAAGCCACAGTGAAAAGTGACTTGGCCAGTCAGATGCAACTGATTTTAGCTCGGGCAGGTAGAAACATTTAACTCAAACCTAATTTCGGCTCCATAAATTGGAACATATAATACGACAAAATATAGAAAATATTCCTATCGGAATGATATTAAATTTAAATTATTAATTTATGTTTCTTTGCCAATGAATGTTCTACAAAAATCGTTAGTATCTTGAATCGTTTGAAACTGTTTTTCTCAATTAGATTCTGTTTAGTCTCAATTTGAATTCGATTAGTTTCACTTTGAAATTGATTCGTCTCAATTTGTACTTGAGAAGGTTTAGTAATATTTGGTGAGAAACGTTCTAATTTCCAATAAAGAAAAAAAAACGCTTATAACCTATTTCTTCTCTCAATGTAATCTATTTTTCCCTGAATTTCTTGAAAGATCTGGACGATAAAACGCTTGTGACTTATTGCTCAGCCCAATGGTTTTTCGCATCACCTAAATACGAATGTTCTCCAGGTATACATCATGCAAAGCCTTCAAACAGATCATGAACGAAATCAACGACTTGGCGGGGCAGCACGAGCTCGTCGCCGAAAATCTTCAGTCGAATGTGATAAAAGAGATAACAGCTCTATCCAAAGAAGTTAGAGAGGAACGCAAGGTACGCACGTTATCGCGTTACGTCGTCGCGCCGACGTCCGCTGACCGCGATTGTTCTTCTTTCCGCCAGAAACAACTCAACGAAGGCGCGAAGCTGCAGCTGCAGCTGCAGTACCAGATCGAGTCCTTGCAGCGCTCGAAGAAGTCCTACGAGAAGGCGTTCAAGGAGGCGGAGAAAGCGACCGAGCAGTTTCATCGCGCCGACGCCGACCTGAATCTGTCGCGCGCCGAGGTGGAGCACAAGCGGACGACGATGTCATACAAGTCGCAGATGTGCGAGGCGGCGAAGAACGAGTACGCCGATCAGCTGCAGCGCACCAACGACATGCAGCGCTCGCACTATCGCTCTGGTATGCCGGAGGTGTACAGGCAGCTGCAGGAGCTGGACGAGAAGCGCATCAAGAACATCAAGAACTTCATACACAGTTCGGTCGACATCGAGCGCAACGTCTTCCCGATCATCAACACCTGTCTCGACGGCATCGTGCGCGCCGGCGATATGATCAACGAGAAGGAGGTGAAGTGCTCGGCGACCGTTCGTTTGCGATCGCCGCTCAACCGTTAATGTCTTCGCAGGACACGCAAATGGTCATCGAGCGATACAAGTCCGGATTTTCGCCGCCCGACGATTTTCCCTTCGAGGATTTGTCGCGCGGCGGCAGCGACGGCGGCTGCACGCCGACGATTCACAACGTGCACGCGGAAACGAAGATGAAATCGGGGGGCATGACCGTCAAGGGCACCGTCTCGGGCAAGGGCATGAAGAAGCGCGCGGGGATTTTCAATATTTTCGGCAATCGCGGGGTAAGCGATCGTGGCGTAATCACCGTGCAATTATCGTAATGGTCTTTTGGCATCTTCTCTTTTTTTTTCATTAATTCCTTTTTCTACGGTATGAATTCTTGGGGTGGTTACGTTTCATAATTTATCCTTGCTGTAAGTACCACGCAAACGTGGCATGAGAACCATGCATTTTTCTACTAAAATTGTTACGTCAATATCTGTCTTAACCACAACGATAATTATTATCCACCTTGGGCAAACTTATTGGGTCAATTTGGAGAGAACTATAAATTATGAAAATTATGTATGTTGCAATTATTGTCGGTGGTTCATGCTTCATCGATTTATATTTTATTAAACTTGTTTTTAGAAAATTATTTTGTCGTTAATTAATTTGTAAAAAAAAATCGAGAAATGTTTCGTTAAAATTTGATGAAAATACCTCCTCAAATGTCGCAATTTGACGGCAATTACACGTCCAGCTTGTCTAAGGTCGATGATAAATATTATCGTAACTGTGTAACGTGTTGCATGCGCGACCTTTTCTAATTTTAATTGCTTTTTCATGCAACCATTAAAGAAGCTTTCTGAAGTATGTATGGCAATCAAGGTAATTATGCTTTCGCGGGTGTTGGCGATTTTTCTAAACGTTTTACCTTACTCACCACTTACAACTATTAGTTGTCGAATGACATTTCATCTGTATAGAAACAGTTGCGTATAACTTTATTTATCGAATTAGGTTGTAAGCTTATAATTTAGGCTTAACTTGATCTTTGTACGAGTCAAATGCTTTTTGTCTTTTAGTGTTTATGCTTCATTGCGACGTAGTTCGCAAACGTATGTAAAAATGTAAACATTTTGCAGTACGCGGCCGTAACGGATGGAAAGGACGACTTCAGCGATTTGGCGCCGAACCAACGATTGAAAAAGTTGCGCGCCAAGATCGACGAGCTCAAGACAAAGATAAAGAGCGAATCGGCCGCGCGCGACGGCCTCATGAAGATGAAGGGCGTGTACGAGACAAACCCAGCGCTCGGGGATCCCATGACTATTGAGGGTATGTTATCGAAAACTTGGACCAACCTAAGTTTTACAACTCGTATTATGATCGAAACAAATTCTCAATTAAAAGCCAGCGGGTCTTCGATTTTATTTCGCCGAGCGATCTGCGAGAGCCTCGAAAATCTTGGCATAAAATTTAATTCATCACATTAGAGTTTTTTTGTTCATAACTTGGCTGGAGTTATCTGCAAAAATATATGCAAGTATTGAGCAATCTTTTTATATTTTGGTAGCCCACAAGTTCGGTTTGGAACACATGTCGCAGATTATTGGTCCATGTTTTTGACTGTCAACGTCAATTTGCGATTTTTTCTTCTAACGTTTGCATTCGTTTGCAGGTCAGCTCAACGAGAGCAGTCACAAGTTAGAGAAATTGCAAGCGGACTTGAAGCGATACGAAACCTATCTGGAGGAAGCGCAAAAAGTGACGAATCAGAATAACTCTTTAACGAGCTCGCCTCGGTTCGAGAACGGCGTACGGAATCATCGCCATTCGGGCGGCAGCGCCGCCGAAGAGGACAGCCTCAGTCGGTCTGGCAGTGACAACAGCGTGACGAATCCCAGCTTAAATCATAAACGCTCGGCGCCTGGCACGCCTCAACTGAATCATGGGTACGTTGGTTCTCGACATTTTACGCTTTGCCATTCGGGGTGCCGCACCAGTTCATCGTCGAGCTTCAAGTTCGATGGTCTGATTATTTCGAATTCGAAAATTCGAACGCGACGACGAACTGAATCGGCACCCAGCTCGCAAACCTAGATTGTGCATCAATAATCGCTTAGTAGTTCTACCACAAAATAGCTGTTAATGACCGTTGCATACGATAATTATGACTTGGTAATGCAGTTGTTCAAATAGCCCGGAAAGCGGTCTCGGTGCTAGTCACACGTCACTGCCAGGCGCAGATTCCGACCAGGATCAATACGATGGCCAAGCCGACGACCGAAGCGAGTTCTACGACAACATTTACGACACGGAGTTTCAGCCTTTGGGGATATGCAAAGCGATCTATGCGTTTGAAGGTGCGAGATTCATTCTTCGTCGCCGATCGAGTCCAACATTCGCTTATCTCTATTGTTGTCGTTTTCAGCCACGAGCGAAGGAAGCATTCCAATGGAGGAGAAGGAAGAGTTGCATTTAATCGAGTCCGACCAGGGGGACGGCTGGACGCGAGTACGACGCATGAACAACGCCGACGAAGGATTCGTGCCGACCTCCTACATCGAAATTAGTCAATTTCACACATAAACGCCATCGGACAGAAGCACGGGACAACCAACCATCTTCTATAATTGCGTACATTGCCAAGCAAATTGCGTATGCACGTAAAATACTCAAAACATTCGTACGATCAAACGTGAACTAATCGAAATGAAACGGTTTTCATTAAGCTTTCATATTCAGGTCACTCGAACCCATACTGCCGGATATGAACAATTACGTTAGAAACGCGATAACGCGAAGGTGTTGCGCCAATCGTCGTAAATAGGTTTAGGAGGTGGAGATATTTAAGTATACATGGTATAAATTATATTTGATACAATATCGCGGGAGATTTGTCTTGAGAAAATGAGAGTTTCGAGGTGCTTTAAATCAGTTATTACAGGCGCGCATATTGATTTTCGTTACGTCGCATTGTCCCCGAGCGTGCCATTTAACGAAAATCAACATATTCGTGATTCGATATGTATTTAATTTAACGAAAGCTTTTTATTTTTTTACATGTGAAACATCGGCGCGCAGAATGCGCTAACGCGTTGAATTGTACATAACTTGTAATACTAACGTTAGTTTACAATACTGTGACTGGTCCTTTTTTAATCTGTTGTGAATGTACAAATCCGACGTTTGCTGTGCCGACAGATGCAGCGCGCGAGGGGAAGTTGTATTGTTTTGCAATAATTATCGTCCATGTATTTTTTCGGAAGTAATTCTTTAAAATACAGCTAGGTAGGATACTTATCATTTAGCTATGTAGGTAGTTAGACGAATTTCAGAATATCGATTATAAATTTTATTATTTTTGCGATTAATTAAATTTTACAATGTCGATTTAACAGTGTCATTTGTTGTCATATATTGTATAAAGAATCGTAGAACTCTAGCGAACAATCGATGCGAAGGTATCTGTTATTATATTAACGCAAGCGATTCCTGACGATGAGAAAAGTTTTCGTGCGCGCACACCTAACGGTTGCGTGAATGTTCGAAACTTGGAATATTTTTTGGGATATTTTGTAAGAGACGTAAAGTTCGGAACGAAAATGTCGCTCAATATTAAACTAAATTCGAGTTTTTATACTTGCATTGTCATTGAGTAGGGGCATCATTCAAACGCATTCATATCATTACCTTACACCTATTATTCATGGATGTTCATCATCTGGTACAAAGCTAATATTTATTATTTCAGTATCACAGCAGAATCGTTACATATATATATATTTATACATATATATATATATTCCTACGTTTTTTTAAAGAATATAGTCTTTAATGGTTGTAATTCTTCAAATTCTCAGTTGCATTGTGAAAGAGAAATGTTGAGAAGTGTTTTACTCCAAGGTCATACGTTTACATGTAAACATATAATACATCTGAATAGCAAAGTTTTATTTTCACTTGCTTCTGGCTGTAACTGTCATTGTAAGTTTGACTGATAACTAAATATAATCTTTCATAAATAAACGTGTGTTATGTTCAACCGCTACAAGCGACGCGACATGCAATGTTTATGGATTTAATTTCGGGGAGTTGGGGTGATATTTTAAATATCTAACACTTAAAACATGTTTTTCTGTATAAAACTGAGAAACGGCTGGATCGGTTTGGACGAGGTATGAAGAGAATGTCTAAACACACGGGAAATTTCAAAGGGTAAGCTGTGAAATAGAAATGATTGAAAAGTTTGAATGTGAGTTTGCGGTGACAGTTGTGGTTTATGTCTGTCGCACGACAATCGATAGTTTTGTGACGATCTTCAAATGTGCAAAAGTAGAAGTTGAGAAAATCGAGCTGAAGAAAAAAATACGTGAATTTCGAGCTGGAATTAGTAGTAGGACTGGCAAAATTTTTGAAATAATCGATTAATCCAATAACTTTTTGAAAAGAATTATTTGGTTGGTTAGTTTAACCTATTCTGATCGAATTTTTGATTAATTGAACTTATTTTTATTTAACTTTAATATATTGCTGAATGAACACTTTAAATGTTTAAATTTATATGATACAATTTTTATGTTGTTTTTTTATTTTCTTAAATTCATTCCTTTATTTCATTCTTGTGGCGATATGCGAAAAATTATCACTATGTTATGCAATTCTCGCAACTTTGGTTATGACTATGACTTTGACAGTTACCGAAAGTCAACTGCTGTATATTTAATTTGAAATCTACATAAGTACTACAAAGACTACAAATCTTTAAATAACTGTTGGTGACGTCTGCCAAGGACGTTGGTAACGTTAGAAGAATTTCAATATCAAACTTAGTTTTATTAAAGAATTAGAGGATGTTATACCTGTTCAGAAATTATTTATCGTAATATATCAAGTATACGATACTGAATATTCAATTGTGTAAGGAATCTAGGCTCGGCAACAGGATCCGGAGATATCTACTTACAAAAAAAGTTCAATCAGGTATCACGCAGGTATTTTATTAGCTATTGTTATAGCAATCTAGTTGTCAATAACATAATAAATAANTAATAAACTGGCTGATAAGCGCGTGGCAATTAAACGGGAAGTAAACTGAAGAAAAATTCCGTTTTTTACTTTGACTAATTATCATTACCTGCCAAAGTCGACATAATCTAAACTTTCTGGAAGGAAAATTTCTCGATTTCTATATCTAGATATGCATAGACAACTTTTCAGCACACACAGCTTATTTCAGATCAGTTGAAGCCATGACATTGTTGTAGATAAAGTTTGGGCAAAAGTTTCCGAATCTCCCAATTTGCGTGTGCTCTAGCAATGCTTTTTTTTACGGAAAAGTGAGCGTTTCCGAATTGCGCCCGAAGTTGCCTTGTCTACTTTAGCTCTTCGACGACAACGACGAAGAAAATACAGAGAAATTTTGAGTGAAATTGCCGTCAAAAATTCATTCACCTAGATGAAAACAATCTTTTATGCACCAAAGCCCTCGTAACAGCCGAGTCTTTATTACGTGTTATTTCTAATCTTACTTATCTTATCCACGTTTGGACTCACTCTAACACAAAGCGTTCCTGAGAGAGAAATCCTATAGTATCTTCTTGACCAATACATTCATTCTGTTAATCCTCATTGTTATCTGCTCGTCCCAATGCCGTTCTGAGGTGCTGAAAAAGATATTAAAGATATCAGATACCAAAATGATTACACATTAGCTCAGTCGATGTTGTTCATGACTTGGCATATTTGACTGAAATTGTAAAGAAAATATACGAAAGATCCACAATGCCTGGGTACCAAGCTCATTCATCTCAGAAGATTTTTCGTATCAGCTGCTGTAGATTCCCAAAGTAAGTATCAAAGAAAACAAAAATCAGTTCGCCCGATTCATGTTTTGTTGCCTTCAGGCTCGCTAAATTTTAAATATTATTACGTTGCCAGTACCGGTGGTGTTTTAGATAAGACATGGCAAGATGGCTTTGTGTTTATATTAATAAAATTAAAATGTTGATACTGCGTCCAAGGGTGGCTATTCTGATGTAAATATGGGATCGATGCTTTATTTGTTGGAGGTTTTCGATGACATTTGAAGGTTGTACATTCAAGGATTATTAGTTTAGAAAAATAATAATTATTAGTCTCCGGAATCCTGCAATAATCAGAGTTACTGAATAATGTAAAAGCTATAAGTTTGTTGCTGACAACCAATGTACTAAACATCTTATCAGAAAAGAGTACATCCATATTAACCGTATTGCTCCAATATATTCAAAGAAACCGCGCCCTACACGTAAACAAACTAGAATTGGCATAAATTGCACAATAAACATTTTAATGAGATATAGTTTATTTCTCAAAATAGAGTAGAATTTTACACATCTGTTAGTTGTTTTTAGATAATTAGAAATTTAGCAATCCTATATTACTTGGCATTGCTTCTATTTGTCGAACTGTGCAAGCCTTAATCAAGTGCGATCGCAGCGCATGTCTCTGCGTGAAACCGCGGCCGCAATGTTCGCAATGAATCGGCTTCACTTTGGCGTGCGTAACCTGGTGTTGCTTTAAATGCTTTTGCGTGCCAAAGCTCTTGGGACATTCGTCGCACAAGAAAGGTTTTTCGCCGGTGTGTTTCGAATAATGCTCCTTCAAGTGAAAGTTTTTGCGAAATCGTTTGTTGCAGATACTGAAAGCAAAAGTAAAAATGATTACACAATCCAATAACTAGAAAATTTAGAAAGCATTGAAAATTACTGCAGGAACTGGGAGGAGCTATTAACAGTTCGAGATAAGGTAAAATAGCTGGATTAGACAAAGCAACACTTGAAATTATGAAAAAGCTAGAGACCAAAGAAAAATATTGTAAGAGTAACTAAGAGGAGTCGAAAAATAATAGAGTCCCTACTAAGATCAAGTTAAAAATGCAAATTAATGGATGATTAGCCTAGATGTAAAGCAACTCATAAGAAAATATATGCAGAGAAACTAGAAATATAGTTATCTCAAAGAGAATCTCAATGGAAAATTACTCAAGTTTAACACAAGACAAAAACAACATACATTATGTTTATATTGAAAATAGTAATGAAGAAACTAAGGTGAGAAATACTGTGTACTTTTGCAGCTACTTTAACCAAGATGAAAGAACAACTATAATAAAAAGAAAACAGTCTGAAATACATCCAAGGCAAGAATAAGATAAGATAAGAATAGAACAAACAATAAAATACAAAGAACAAGATGTCAAGGTGATTAAGGGATAATGAAAAAAAAGCAATAAGAAGACGTGCATAAATTAAGATATTTTAAGCAATTTATATATGCAATAGAACGTTATATTTCAACCATATGGGGACAGATTTTTTCCACCTATTCTAAAATCTATTTATTATTTTCTTGCAAATTGATCAATACAAATTGTTTGAAAATAATAATGCAGTCAATGATGAACTAGACTAACGAATTATGGCACAAAAGTTGAATACATATTCAGTTTTCAATAGTTGTACTATCTCTCTTAATTCCAGACAGACACAAATGTAAATACAATTATATACTAACTTGCATATGAACCTGCCTTCCTTATGTGAAATACTGTGCCTGTTAAGATGTTTCTGTGTTTGGAACACTTTACCGCACTCGCTGCACAAAAAGGCTTGATTCTTTTGGTGTTTTGCTGCTTCATGCCGTTGGAAATTTCTAAGATTTCTGAAATATTTAATAAAACCAGTAAATGGAAATGTCATTTGTGGATAGAAAATTAATCTCAATGACCTTACCTAAATTGCATCCCGCATATTTTGCAGGCATGTTCTGCTAACCCTGTGTGTATTCGTTGATGCATTTTAATATAATCAGGACTTAACAACTTATGACAAATATCACATTCAACCTTGGGCAGCTTTTCTGTAGTTGGGTGTGTTTTTTCATTTATTTTCTGTGTCTGCAATTCTTTGTTTTTTCTAAATATAAATAAAAATAAATAAAATAGGGAGAAAGGTTGTGGACTCAAAAATAATTATAGATTTCTGGACATTACATTACCTTTTCTTGGCTTCAAATGATGGTTCATTATCATTTGTTTCAGATTCCCTTGATATTGTATATGATGATTTGCTATCACTTACACCAAATCTATCAACATCTTCCTCAATTGTCACATTATCAGTTTGATGTATTATGTATTCTTTGATCATCTGTGCTGAATTATTACACAATTTTTGGAAGTGTAGCACCATGTCTGCTGTATAAAAACATCGATCACATACATATTGTGGGCACTGCTCTTGACTTAACTCTGAAAACTAGAAGCAAGTTAATGTTAACAAACAATGAAACCAATTAGGGTTAATCTATGTTTCTAGTTGTACACATGACTCAACATACTACATACATTTGATAAAAACTTGACAACATCAAAAAATTTTGTGGGATGCTCACTTTTTAATAAAATATCAGATATTGAACTGTTTGGATTATCTATTTTTACACTGCACGTAATGCACAATTCGTGAAAAGCACTCTGCAGAAATGGATTTTTCGCGCTCAGCTCTTGTGACGACATATTCGAACTTGTTTATGGCTTGTTACTATTTACAAACGTTCGATAACTGCAACAGGTTGAAATTTCAAGGTTATGGCCTCGGCTTGGTAAAAAAGAAGTAGAGGAATTTGTGGAATGTGCCTATTTTAAACGATTACTCTTTCAATTATGGTTATGACTTCGACAGTTACTGAAAAAACTGTATTGAGAGTATTTTTGCTTATTTATATCACTTGAATTAAGTATTTACTTTAACTTTTTAACATTTTCTTGGTGATCTTTGTCAAAACCAATTAACGTTGGAGAAAACTCGGAATTAACTCGATCAATAATTGAGCGATTAGAATAAAACACACACGGAAATAACAAGCAAATAAATAGCTTCCGGATTGTATAATAATATTGGCACATTCTTAATATTTGTGCCCTTCACAAAGTCGCAAATCTTGGTGCACTTTTTGGATTAGATCCGTTGTAGGCGATCATCCACACAACGCACCGCTTGAAGCGCCCAATTTACACACCTTACACCATAGCATTAAAACATGAATACCCCCTTTTGTAGCCGTAGTTTTTGAGTCAAGGTTTGAAAGACTAAAACGGACAGAGAGATCCGAGAAAATACAGCGTTATGATTGGGTGAATTTAAAATTTCCCACCGTAATTAAATTTGTTAACGCCCATCACTGTAAACGGCCCAAAATTGCAAATCTAACCTGCTAAAGCACGCAAAACACGTGGGCCGCATGTGAGTTTCATTTATTCTGTTGATAATTGTGTTTTATATTAGTTGTGCTTCTTGACTATCAGGCAAGTTTTTAAGCAAATTCTGATTAATATTACGTAATTATGATGACTTGTAGTTTATTGTAAAATTGTGAAATGTTTTTTTTATGAAGTTTTAGGATAAGTGGAATAAAAAGTGTACATGCAACAATCTGATGAAGTACAACGCGGAGTTTAAGATCGATGGACAGGAGTTTACGGCGTCGTGGAAGGACATAGAATATCTCTACAAGGAGCAGCAAAGGATGGCTACCCAAGGGTTATGTCACA
>JAODGE020014947.1:0-27349 GCA_027574965.2 Ecitophya simulans | reverse complement strand
GGTGCCCACGGCAGAAAGCAAAGCAAAAACGAAAAAAAAAAGGAGTAACCCAAAGGGATGTCAAAAATCATTTATCAGGGGGAAACCCATCCGCCCCCCCCCCCCCCCCAAGAGACCATGCACCGCTGCGGGTGATGGAGAGGGAGGACATTGCCTTTTTAGGTCCCCATTGCCATGGTTAATTGCGGTAGGTTGCAGCAGGGAGAGGGCAGCACTTACAAAGAAACAAAAAAAGAACTGAGTTCTATTGAGAAAAAAAACAGAGAGGCGGATAATCCTCTGCGGTAAACGTACATCTGGGATGGAGCACTCATCGACACAGGAAGAAGGAAAGGGGGAAAATGGAGGAGAGGGTGGCCATGTTTGTCCATGCTCACGCTCCCACCCTCCAGTGTTGCGTATTGTTGCTATTACTCCACTCCACGTCATACATATATATATATATATACTCTTCCACAGCGGCGTTGAACGATGCCTACACACGCACATTCACGCACTTTCCGGTGCCCTCTTCTTCCTCTCTCTCCCCACCCCCACCCCCCACTTCCTACACTCTGCATAAGCATCTGTATGTACATATATGTGTGTGCTTGTATACGAGTGCGTGCATGTGTCCCAATAAGTGCCCCCCGCCCTCGCTAACAAACATAGTGTGATGAAACTCTAGCAGAAACGAAAAAAAATAGTTCGTAGCACACACACTGTGTATTTTTGCATGTACATAGCTAGCGCAATGTGCACTCCTGCTCCACACCCTCCTACACATGCGCCAAACGCACACCAAAAACGTGACAACAAGAAGGGTGAACTGTTATAAATGTGTGTGTGTGTGTGCGTGTGTGTTTGTGTCGACGCTACAAGGCGTAGAGTGCAGAGAGACGAGGGTCCTCGGAGAGACGCTGCGCCAACTGGGCATACTTTTCACTGGCTTGATCAATGTGCTTCGACAACCTCTCGTCCAGTACCTTCATGCGCCACGTGGCCTCCTTGCAGTAGAGCGCAAATTCCTCCGCATCTCGGCCTCCCTCGACTGCCGCGGAGTCACAGTTCTTCTGGTACTCGATCTGCTTCCGATTGAAGTCCTCCTTCTCCCTGTCCATGCGGCCTTGCATAATGTGACCACGCTGGATGAGGCGCTCCTTCAGCTCCAGCAAGGCCTCATCGCGCACCATCTTGGCTTGCTCAGCCGTCAGACGCACCTTCACATAGTCGCCATCAAATCCGATGGGCATCTCCAGCTTGGCGATGTATGGCGCCAGGTAGTCCTTGCGGGACTCTTCCCGGCGCAGCACCTCCGCCAGCTTCCTCGCGCGCTCCGCCTCGGTTTCCTTCGGACGATTGCGCAGTGTGTCGTAGGAGCTGAGGACGGGGCCAATAGACTCATGATCGCGCTCGATCTTCATCAAGATGTCCATCATCTGGTCAATCGTCGTCCGTACCTCTGCGAGGCAGCTGGTCTCCACTCCCCCAAGCCACTTGCGCTGATTGTAGAGGGCAAGCTCGCTCGGGGGCTCCGCACCTGGCATCGTGACTACCCGTGTGGCTGGTTCAGCAGGCTTGCGGGAGGACGAGGCTGCGATGTAATCCTCCACATTGGACGAGGCCTTGGCGAACATGTGGTAGGGTCGCACGATGCTCTGCTCTGGGTACTGGAAGAAGACCCACATCTCCCCCGTCCGCCCGCTGTTCGGCGGCGGCCGCAGGAACACGGTCTTGGCCACGTCCTCCTCAGGCGGGGTACCGATGTGACGGAGGAACTTCTGGCTCATGCGGATGGGCTCCAGCCGCGGGTACTCCCTCACGCCAACACCCATCCCAGCCGCCGCGACGATGCCGTGGGCGGTGGTCTCGCGCACTGTCCGTGGTCGATCGAAGCTGGCGCTGCGGTATAGCAGGTGATCGGCGCGGCCCTTGTAGAGCTCCTTGATCTTGCGCAGCGCGTGGTGGTCGTGGAACCATTCTACGCGCCGACAAAGTCCGTCCTCACGGGCCCGCCAGTAGAACTTCATCACACGACACACGCCTGGCTCATGAATGCACTCCCGCAGCCCCTCCACAGCGGTGTCGCGCATGCGGCCCTTCTCGTACCACTCATGGAGCACTCTATACTGAGGAAGGGCCGTCCCGCTAGTGAATGCTGAGCTATGGCTTGGGGTAAGTACAGCTCCGGCCTCCTCCAAGGGCTGCGGCAGCGGGTACACGCTACGACGACGTAGCTTATCAGCCCGGTGCTTGTAGAATACATGCACCTGCTCCAGATGTTGGTACTGCGTGTCTGCGAGAACGATCTCCCGGACCCGCATGTCGGATTGAGAGTACTGTGCATAAAAGCATACCACCGCATCAGCATAGCGTATCTCGTTCACACACCCAGGGTACCGGCTCTCATACTGGCTAGGGCTAAGTACAATATCAGCAACCCATGAGCTGGGTACCTGCGCACTTGGCTTCTCCCCTCCGTCCCCCCAGTCCACGGTGCTACCGGCGATGGTCATATCTGCCACGGTGCGCCTCATCAGCCCAGCCATGGACTGTACGGTACTGGCAAGCGCCTCAGGTCCCTCAACAGCGGTGCCAGTAGAAATAACGCTTTCCCAGTGCGAAGCGTCACGGAGATCTGGGGAGATCACACTCACAAGTGCCGCTGGGTGTAGATTGAGGAAGTACCGTCTCTCATTGAAAATGGACTCAATGCCAATGTAGAACTGATCTGCCTCGGAGAAGGAAATTAGCTCCCCGGTGGAGGGCTCCACAAACATGGCCTCTTTCACTTCCTTCCGGCCTCCAGGCAGGACTAGCACCCAGCAGTGTACTGGCTTCACCGGAGCTATCCCATCATTGTTGGAGTCACCGCCACCGGGTTCCGGGCTGCCACTCCGCTTTCCAGAAGGTATTGGTGACACAGGTTTAGCAGGTCCAGGGTCTGCTGCCTTCCGCAGCGCTGGGCGCGGTTTCAACAATGCAGCGTACTCGGGGTCCATCAACGGCTGTGCCTCCTCCTCGTCATCAGAGTTGTGCTCAGCGGGGAGGCCCTCCTTCCAACAACGCTGAGACTGATCGTTGAGACACACTGCCTTCTGAGCGTACCCTACAACAACAAAAGCGTTGTATCCTGTACCCGTGAGTAGAGATGTCAAGGCGAGACTCATTTCCAGGCAGTTGCCTATCTGCCAGTCAAATACTGTCGCTGGTGATACCACCTGGTCCGGGAGTTTCTCAACAGTGTCGTCGCAGTCCTGTCCGTAATGAAAAGGAGCATGTAGTGGCTCGTAGCGAATATACCCGGCGACGTACCGACTGCATTTCTTCAAATCGAACAATTCATCAAATTTGAGAAATGTTGGACGGATAAAGGTGTTAATTAGCTTAATCTGCCCACATTCGTTCACCGGGGTGAGCAGCAGGGGCCGGCGATCTGGAAAGTACTTGTGAAAAAGAACTCTGAAGTTCTTCACATATGCCAGCACTTTCTCTTCAGAGACTGAGTTCTGAAGGTATGATGATGGAAGTCTATTTGCCTGCAGAGTCTCTAGCCTCTGAGCGCGTGGGACCTCCGATAAGTTTGACATCGATGTGTGCGTGTATATAGCTAGGCTATTCCCTCAATCTCCATAAAGCATGTATATCCGTAAATAGGAATTAAAAGAAAAAAATGATGGGACAAGAAGTATTTCGATTATATTATGTCATTCTTATTTGCAAGTAGAAGCAAATAACAGTGTTTAGTTGATTTGATTACTGTCAGGTGGAGAACAAAAAAAAGATGTGGAAAGCCAGTGCTGCAAATTCGTTGATTGTGTTCCCTCAAAAAGAATAATGGAAAAGCTGTAGAAACGAAATATACAATATGCATACGACCGTATTCTCAAATGTATCTTTTCCTTCCCTACTTTTGGCTACAAAAAAATGTGTGTTGGCATTCGTACCCATCGCTTGCTAAACATTCAAAAAGGCGAACTAAATTACTTTAGCTCAGCGGGTCTAGCAATCAAAACTGTCTCGTAGTTCTTCCGGCAATAGAGATCCCAGTAAAAGATACCCCACGCCGCTGAGCCGATGCACAAGAGAGCAATGTAGATAGGTGAGACCGTGAGCAGGTTGATGTTGCCAGGCATCACGAAAATGCGCTCCAATGACTTGGGTTTAAATTCTTGGTAGTCCATGAAGGCAGCCTCATTACGAGCACCAACCTCGGCACCCTTGGAACTTCCTTTGTACTCAAAAGCAGAGCGAGGGTGCTCTGACATTGGCTCCATGACGAACTTCTTAGCAGTTTCCTCGGCTTCGTGGCGCTGAATAATCTCCGCCTCACGCTGGGAACCAGAGAGAGCGATAGAGCATGCCGAGAAGCCACCGGCTCTGCGAAGAGATAACAAAAACAGGCTGCGCTGCATCGCTTTCTTTCCGCTTCTAGGATGTTCTACTTTATGAAGTAATGGGCTGTGGCGATATGTGCTAGTTTTCTTCTTTTATGTCACCTCATTTAGAGAGAGAGAAAGGGGCGCATGAAAGGGGTGAATAACAGTACAGAATTTCTACTTTGCTTAGAAGGGTGGTGATATACTATATGCTATCGCTTGGGTCGAAAGAACAGCACATTTGTGCCAGTGCAAAAAAAAAAAGCGCTCTCCCAAGAATATAGGCCACGTGCTCTTCGTTCTCATATTTATTTCTAATTACGTGAAATCAAAAACTGCTACCAGTGACTCAACGGCCGCATAATAACAGGAAAAGTATGTGCTAGTGTATTGTAAACGATAGTGCTTATCTACTTCAGTGGGAAAGGGGGAGGCACTTTAGATGCTGATGTCGCAACGGCATTAAAGACAGCGAGTGCCTGGGTTGAAAACGCAGCAGGATCACTAACGGGCTGCGACATCACAACAGTGTTTGTTTCCTTCGCCAACTCGCCAAATTTATCGATGTACTTCTCTGCCACGCGTAGTGAAACTGCTTCATTTCCATGCTTTGCGCTTTCCAGAGCACTGGAAATTGTGCTGATGTTATCAGCAACAGCCTTCGCGCGGATCCGTATTGCCTCAGCCTCACCTTCGGCATCCTTTTCGATTGTGTACTTTTGGGCGTCAGCGGCTAATTGTTGCGCGATGCGAAGACCATCAGCCCGATTGGCTTGAGCTTGGGCCTCACCCTCACTCTCAAGGATAAGTTTGCGCTTGTTTCTCTCGGCTTCTGCTTGCAAATCCATTGAGCGTCGCACACTTTCACTGACAACAATATCTCTGATCTCATAGCGTTGGCATTCGACACCCCATTCGCCTGTCTCGCGTCTCAGTATATCCACAATATTACGATTGAGGGAAGCGCGTTCACGAAACAAAGTGTCCAAGCTCATCCTACCGATCTCACTGCGCATGGTAGTTTGCGCTAAGTTAATGAGATTATAAATGGGGTTTTCAATGTTGTAGCTCGCCTTTCTGGACTCCACTATCCTCAAGAAGAGTACGCCATCAATCTCCACAATAACATTATCAGCTGTAATTGCGGACTGGTTGGGTATTTCAATGCCCTGCTCCTTGACATTGTAGTGGTACTTAATCTTGTCAAATCCAGGAACCAGCAACCACCACCCTGAATCCAGTGTGCGCTTATAGCGTCCAAGTCTCTCAACAACATACTCATGACCTTGAGGAACAATGTTGAATATGGTATTGCGCGGAACCTTCTCCACGAACGACCCCGGGTTTAGTGCAACCTTCGGGCTGCGCTGCATCGTCCTCACCGAACCACCACCGCTGCCACCGTCAGTTGCACTCATGCCGCCCCCAGCGACCGCTGCATATGGGCCGCCATACGCTCCGTAATGCTGAAACAGGAACACTGCCCGACGCATTCCTCCCTTTAAAAAAAAAAACAATATATTATCTTTGCACTGGATATCTTCTAAATATATTTAATATATATATATATATATATATATATATATACTGTCGAAAAGTTTGAAAGAAGTATTTTAAAAAAGTGCATGAAGTTCTAGCACCTCCGCCAATTGGTCGCCCGTGGCGGCCCCGGGGCCCGCCCCCCGGCGTTTCGCCGCGGGGGCCCCGGCCGCCGCGGGTTTGGTTGGCGCCCCACCAAGGCCGGCGCGGGCGCCGCCCCCACCCCACCATAGCGCCACAAGGCGAAAGGAACGCCGCGGGAGAACCCAGCAGACACCCCGGCCCGGGACCCGCGCCTGCACAAAACGCGACCCACAGCCAATGTTCATTTTTATTCTTTTCCAATCTCACTCTCTCTTATATTTAGCCTAAAAACAAGACAAAAGAGAAACAAGATGTTTCGCCGATCTATCCCGCTGCCAATTGTATCATCCTTGGTTGTACTATGCAAGAGTGCGCCAGAAAAGGCACAGCAGAAACAAACCAAGACCCTTCACGCCCTACCACAGAGCGTATTGGAAAGGTTGCTGACCTCAGTGGCGAAAAGGCAAAAATTATTCCTACTAGGCACTCGCTCGGACGACAGCGAAAAAGGTAGCTCCTTTTTTGATCTCATCAACAACCACTATGAAGAGCGAATGCTAAAGGAGCAGCAAATAGAAATTGAAGCGTTTGTGAATAAGTGTCGCGCACGTTATAGCCAACGCTTGAACGAGGAGACGGAGGAGTTCCGTCTGGAACGTCGTGAGATACACGATGAGATTCATAGAGCCGAGATAGAGAAGTTTAAGAATGACTACTACAACGAATTAAAAGATTTTGCAGTCCTTCGGCAACGGGAATTCGACAGCCAGCTTAAGGTTGATATTGAGCGGTATGCCACAGCACTCCAGTCCTACTATGATCGACAAGGAAAAGGCAGTAACTACGACAAGCTAGAGAAGAATCTCAATATCGACTCACACGCTGTTGCTTCACACCTACACACTGAGGACGACATATACAAATACGAAGGTGGTACTGAAAAGGATGCACGTGGGATTACCGACGAGGATATTGAGGGATATGTAGAGAGTCGACTTAGATTTTATGAGCAAGCTCTCCAACTGGATATGGATAGTCTAACGAGGCGCCGTAAGGCATTTTTCGAAGAACTTCTTCAGGCGTGTGGCATTCGACATGCCTCAAAAATCGATGCTGATACTGCAGGTTATAGAGCGAAGCGCAGAGAGTTCTACGAAAAGAGGCTGTGCCACGATAGAGCAAGCATAACAAAGGCTTTTCAGAGTCATTATGAGCGATGCTTTCTACAGTGTTACGCACGTCACGCGTGGATTTCCTTACGAAGTTCGTCTAAACCAGTTGGTCGAAACGATTCTGGAACAGCAGAGGCAAAGCGCATCAACGACATTACTGTCTCCGACCTGAATAATGTTCTTCCTCTCGCAACGATTTTGGGTATCTACAAGAAGGAATCATTGACGGAAGAAACCCGAGACCTCTTTCTAAAGGCCGCCTCACGTGTTGCAAAGTAAACTGGCACCCATAATTAATGCGTATGCGTGTGTGTGTGCGTATGTGCACTCCTTTTTTTTTCTGATGTGTGTACTATTATTATCATTGTCATCTTCTCCGTTGAGTATACATGTTGGAGTGTTACTGTGCTCAGAGCTCATTACTGTGAAAGGGAAAAAGTGAAGATGCAGCAGCCGATTTTAGCATTTACTCTCTTTTCATAAAGTTGCAACAAAGTATGAATCGCTTTCATAGAAATTGTGCCTTGAGGCTTCGTTATTACGACTTCCATTTGACTTTATCTCTCACCTGATTATTTCAATTGTGGCTATTCTATTTGGTGTGTATAATCTTCGAGTTACTAGTACGCAGCCAAAAAAAAACTGTTGCGGCTGTGTATTTTACTTGAAAGGAATTTGTGTCGGGGAAGCTACTGGTAGTTTCAGCCCACTCACGTTCTGACGTCAGTATAATAATTATTATGATAATGCAATGCTATTGATTCAACTGTTTTTTACACAAGTTTATATCAATCTATAGAATGTTGTAGCACCCTAGACAACGGAAGCAAATCAACTCAGGGATCACACCATAATTATTTTTGTAAGTGCATATCAAATATGTTTAGAAGATTAGCTTTTCGTTTTGCTAAGAGGCCCTCCGAGGCATACAATCAGCTAGTTCTCAGTGGAGAATTAGTCCGTGATGAGAGCCAAGTACGTGCCTTACCAATCTTTGATCGGCTTTACGATGATTTAGTCAAGTACACCAAACAGGCAAAGGTCACACCTCCACCAAAACGACAGATTGAGCTGCGGCCTCCTAATCGTATGGGCATCATCCCATCTTTCTTCCTGCGCCGCGACCAGGAAAAGAAGATCAATAATGCTCTGCACTCAGTTGGTAAAAGAGAAGAAGACGGGAGTGCCAATTACCACCCCCTTTCAGCGATCAAAGGTCTCTATGTTTGGGGAGGCGTGGGCTGTGGAAAGACCAAGCTAATGGACCTGTTATACGATAGTGCGCCAAGCGAGATTAAGAAGACACGCCTCCATTTTCATCAGTTTATGCTGGATGTGCAAAAGACATCCCATACCATCCAATTTAAATCCAAGGAAGAAATGCAGATGCCAAATAGGGTCAAGTACAACACCAACGATCAACTTCGTCGGACACCGGAGGCTCAAATTGACCTTTTCGATGAGCTTGCGCAAAGGATGATCTCGAACGTAGAATTGCTGTGTTTCGACGAAGTGGCTGTGAATGATGTAGCACATGCCATGATATTAAAGCGGCTGTTTCACGCATTTTACAAGATTGGCATTGTTGTTATATTCACCTCTAACAGACCGCCAGATGACTTGTATCTTGGTGGTTTAAACCGCGGCGGATTCCTCCCGTTCATCGAACTGGTACAGAAGCAGTGCATTGTATACCATATGGATAGTCAAACTGACCACCGATTATCTGGAAGTCAGGCCGATACCTACCTCTCACCTTTTACATCTGAGAACGAGGCAGCGTTCCAGAAAGCGTTCTTGGAATTTTGCAAAGGAATGCCTCCGCAGCAGCGTGCACTTCGTGTCTTTGGTCGCGACGTTATCGTCCCTCGCGCCTGTGGAGGGATTTGCTACTTTCATTTTTCGGAGGTCTGCGGCTCGGATATGTCAACCGCAGACTTCCAGGTAATCGCCAAGACCTTCAACACCGTGTTCATAAACGGTGTTCCTCGCTTCCCATATGAGAACAATGACGTCAAAAACAGATTTCTGTTGCTTATTGACACCCTGTATGAATATCACTGCAAGGTGATTATCTACGCAGCTGTGGAGCCAGCACAGCTGCAAGCCGGCAAAGATGAAGCGATTGGTGCTTTGGAAGGGGATGCCCCCCAGCGCTATGATCAGCTGTCAGAATTTGAGCGAGAAACGGGCAAGAAGCTGATGGATGACAGCGATAATTCTTTTCAGATGGAACGGTGCATTTCACGTCTGTATGAAATGCGCACAAAGGAGTATTTGGAAGCGCCTCACCACTTTGAGGAAGTGGACGTCAGCAATACCCAGTAAGCGGATTGGCTGATCATGAAAGCGAAAATACGTGCCATGAAAAAAAATAAGGTGGGCCAATGGAACATTCCCTTGTTCCTATGAGCCTCTTCTCTTTTTTTTTTTGCACTTAGTACGTAGTTCTTACCAAGCTATAATGAGGCGGCTACTCGCGAAATGAGCGGTTTAAGGATGGGCACCAATTTGCGGTTGGTGATTTCTGGTGGTATTCTCTTCAACCCGTAGCCTTTGTGATATGGTATACACTACTATATATCTCACTTCCTGGATTATCTGTTTTTTCTTCTTCTTAACATTACTTCAATCCAATTATACCGACCCAATATTAGCATTTCCTAAGTCTTAATACATCCTACTTGCAACTCTTGGTAGTATCTATCCTTCATTGAGCCTTCCTGTCGTGACTGTCCCGTTGCCTGCTCGATACCAATGAAATCACAGCTATGGGGAAAGAGGTGTGTACTTGGCTGCCTTCTTGCGGCCGTAGTGCTAACTGCTGCGCTTGCCAATGACGATACCCTCCCCGCGGGCGTCATACGAGGACCTCTACTGCACGAGCATAGTTTTGCCTCACCTCTCGTAGATGACTGGTGGGAAGAAGGTGTGCCACATTTCATGATCGGGGGATCTGCCATTGCTAATGAGAACTTCATGCGGCTGACCACCAACAGCCTCGACGACCATGGCTTTGCCTTTAATACAGCCCCGATGGATCACGAAAACTGGGAGCTGAGAGTGAAGATCTCGGTCCGGCCACCCCCTCCAGCATCTCACGCGGGGAAAGTCCCTGGTATTGCCTACCAGGGAGGAGACGGGATGGCTCTATGGTATCTCAGCCACCCCATCGGGGATGACCACCAGCATGTGCTCAAGTACAGTAAGTCGCTGTCGCCTGAACTGATGGATGAAATTCGTGACATGCAGGACCCATGGCGTGTGGCTGACCAACTTCTCAACACAGATGACGGCGAGGAGGATGACTACGATGACATTGACGAAGAACAGCTCACAGAAAAGGAGAAGAAGGACCGTGTAGATGCAAAGGCGCGTCGCGAGCAGAAGCGCAAGAGACGAGAGGAGCTATTTCGGCGCCTCTTCAAGCGCGGCACTTCGGTGGACAGTTCGGACTACGAGCAACGTATTATGGGGGTCAAGTACTCGGACTTCCTGAAGGGCTTTGCTGTCATTTTGGACTCCGTCGGTGACGAGGGCAGTCACCTCGCCGGGCACAAGGACAATGGCGATGCCATCGAGCACCACCACCACAAGGCGAGTATTTCTGTTCTGCTGAACTTGCCCAATCACACACACGATTCCGGCGAGAAAGTTGTGAACAACTTCAGCCCCATGCGCGACAACTTCCGCACCTCTCCAAAGCTGCTGCACTGCGAGTATGACTTTCGTCACCAGGGCTCCCAGAGCTACGATCCACAGCGGGCCTCCAAGGAGGCGGGTGCCAGGGCTTTGGAGGCACCCGAGGAGCCCGTCGAGCTTATTGTCCAGTACTACAAGAAGAAGCTCTCTGTGCTCATCCGCCGCGAGGTGGTGAACAAGCGAGAGGTGACGCTAGTGAAGAGCACCCGCAAGGGCGTTGCGGACTCGGCAGAGGTGCGCCGCACGTACACAGAGACCCTTTGCGGGGAGCTGTACCCAGTCACCATCCCACTTAAGTACCACTTTGGTCTTTCGGCGAGCACAGGCCACCGCCAGCGCAAGGAGAAAGTACGCAACTACGAAGAGACTCTCTTTCATCAAAAGAAGTCCGACACAATGATGCATGTGGACGTGCACGATGTGTATAAGATGGAACTGCGCGAGCTTGGCATGAATGCCAAGGAGATGGGCTACTCTAAGACCATCCCTATAGAGCACTTTGACTACGAGGGCGATAAGCGGGAGCGAGAGCACTTCTCGCGTCAGATCCCGGTGGAGCCCGACGCCGACGACAGTGTGACGCTCTAAGCAGCAGTAGTAGTAGTAGTGATCATCGGTACGTGCTTCCAGCGACGATTGTTTTCTTTGTTGTTGTTTTTCTCTTCTTCCACAGGGCAGCAGTGACACAGCGTTGGTAACTGTGTGTTCTTGTTATTGATAAAAGTAGTTACAGATGAATATATATATATCCATCCACGTCCATGTACAAGTTTGACAGGGAGCGGTGGACTGTCAATGGTGAGTGCTCACTCGCGTGCATCATGAGGATGTATGGTGTACGATAGCGCTACCATGAAATAGAGATCTGTGATTTCTATACTGTAGTGTTGTTTGTCGTCGCTTCCTCCCTCTCCCACCCATGCTTGCTCTCCTACGAAAATGACAGCGGTCACACCCTGGCCACCATCCAGTTGGAAGGCTATGGAGAGAGGGAGGGCGTAGTAGGACTTCGCGGAGGGAGCGAGGTAAAGAGACTGCAGTCGTAGTGAATGTATGCTGATGAAGAAGGCAAAAAAATCAAGAAAAGAGTGGGCCTATAGTGTGATCGGGTGTTGAGGACAACACACACACACACGATCTATCATCGCGTAGATACATGTGACTTATAAGGGCACCTATGTGTGTGTATTGTCCTCGTGCGCTCGCGCCATCTGCGGTTGAGAGGTGCTGACTGATCAAAAGGGAGGATGAGGGGGAAGCGTTTCACCGTGCGGTGGTATTCCTAAAGTGACCGTAGCACTCCTGTTCCTCCCTCTTATCCCTTCTATTATTTTCTCAAACTCATATGTGACCGTGTGTACTCATATCCATTTGTTTCTTTACTAATTTGCTTTTATTTTCAAATAAAGGAAGAGAACGTAGAGGAGAGAGAGGAAGAGGAAGAGGGAGGAAGCCCAGTTCCCATTCATTTTTCACTGATCTACCGTAGCCGAGAATGTCTGACGACGAGGACAACGTCAACGTGGAGCTACCACAGATTTGGCACTTTATTCATCCCCTCTACAACACAGTCGACAGTGACGACGAGGCGGAAGAAGAGGACGAGGACAATGAACCACCGGTAGCGCTAAAGACCCCAGCGGGGTCACGTCCCATGGACTACGTCAAGCTCGCCAAGCGTGCTCCACGCCTGGGGCAGCTCATGCGCTTCCTAAACGACATGGAGGACGAGGAGGAGCTGCAGCAGATCATCCTGGAGAAGGACCCCGTTACCCAGCAGACCCTCCTCCAGTGGGCCACGCTCCAGCGTCATTTCATGCTGGTCGAGTACATCGTGAAGCGGCTTCAGCGTGCCGCCTTCGCCTTCAACCCCGAGGACACAGACGTCGTGGTGTACAACCGCTGGGAGGAGATGCGGCCGGAGCTCCCTTCCGCCGCCGAGGTGGCGGAGCGCCAGCGGCAACGTGAGCTAGAGAAGGCCGAACGCGCCGCCCAGCGTGCGCGCAGCAACGAGGAAGAGGAAGAGGAGGAGGACGATGAGGAGGAGGTGGAGCCCACCCCGGAGGAGCTGGTCTACGAGGCCCTGGAAGAGTACCACGACGAGTGGGGAGACCGCGGCGTGGGCATTGTCAAGCGGATTGGGGAGCTGGGCATCTACGTGGGCACGCGGCTGCGCGATGGCACTAAGCAGGGGCTTGGTCAAAGCCTCTTCCCCAACGGCGACTGCTACGCTGGCGAGTACCACGAGAACCAGCGCGAGGGCGAGGGGGTGTACTGGTGGGCGCAGTCTGCGATCATGTACGCTGGGCAGTGGCTCCGAAACAAGCGCCACGGCTACGGCCGCATCGTGTACCCTGATGGATCGCGCTACCTCGGCTTCTGGGCACATGACAAGAAGCACGGCCAGGGACGCTACACCTACGCGGACGGGAGCAGCTACGACGGGATGTGGGTGCACAACGAGAAGCATGGCTTCGGCTCCTACGCCTTTACGGACGGCTCCACCTACCTCGGCAGCTTCTGTCACAACGACTTCATCTCTGGCGAGTGGCACCTGGCTTCCGGGACGGTGCGCTTCATTGGCAATTTTGACCGTGATGAGCCGGTTGGTGCGGGCGTGTTTGTACACAGGTGCGGGATGAAGGAGGGCAGCTTCCAGCAGGAGGGCATCTTCCGCGAGGGCCGATGGTTTCCAAGCACCCTGAAGGGTTCCACCAAGGTCACGCCCAGGCTCGAGATCGTGGCCCCGTTCCAGGAGAAGAAGCGCGTGCCCATACAATTTGGGAACGACTGCAATGGCCGCACAATGGAGGATCTTGTCAGGGCCGCCAATTACCAGCCCCTGCTGGCGTGGCTCCAGGCACTCCCCTCAAAGTCGCAGGATACCCGTCATGGAGTGGAAGTGGTGGAGGTGGAGGTGAGCTCGATGAAGTATCACCCACAGGACCCCAACTGCCTGGTGGAGGTGCGCGTGCGGCCGCTGCTGGTGGACGCGGAGGGGAAGCGGCTGCACACGCTTGGAGACGAAGTGCTGGTGCTAAAGGAGCCCACCACACGCCTCTTCGTAATGCTGCAGTCTCCCAGCGGGGACGAGGAGCCCGTGGTGGTGCTGGAGCGCGCCTTGCAGTTCGCCTCACCCGACGATGGTCATCAGCAATACCGCTTGCCAATGGTGGAGGTGGCACCCGAGGGGGTCATTGGCGGAGACTTTGCCTGTATCGTTGGCCCTGCCCTGCGTCTGCGGGTGCAGAGCAAGAAATATACCATCAACCTCATCCAGCCGCTCAGAAGCAACCCCTTCAACACCAACGCCGAGGAGAGCGTGCTTCTCTACTCCCAGCAGCTCCACCCCGACGCCCTCTCCGCGCTGGACGAGAAGCTGCTTGCCCTCTCCGCACACCCGACGGTGGTCTCTTACGTGGCGCTCCCGCTCAGCGAGGTGGTGCAACGCTCGACAGATGCCATGACTGTCATCGCCGCCACCGCAGTGATGGAGCGGCGCCAGGGCGGCACACTGCCCGCCAGCACCATCGCGCCACAGAGGCCACCCACACCCCTGCCCCCACCCATTCTGCCGCGCCCGGACCTGCAGCCACTGTACGCGGCCAAGGAGGCAAGGGCCCAGGAAGAGGCCGACAACGCAGAGGCGTAGTTCAAGCACACCCTGCTCAGGAGAGGGGGAGGGGGGGATATGGGGGGAAACAGGGTCGAATTGCGTTGTACAGTGTGGGAGGCAATTCTAGAGGGAGCGAGAGCAATGCAACGCTACCCTTGCTATGCGGTCTGTGTCCCGGTCAGTAGCTTGAGTGTCATCTTGATGTAGTGTATTTAGCTATATAGAAGAATTGTGTGTGTATGTGTATTGGTGCACGTTAGCAACCGTTTTGTATCCAGCTCCGCGCTTCGGACTGTGGATGGCTTGCACGTGGCGACGACAGAAGTAAAGGCAGGTGCCACTCTCCCCGCTCACACCCACAGCTTCACGTTCAAATATGCGTATACCGCTCACGCCTCAATGGACATCGGAAGTCGGAGGCGGAGAGCCGCACATGGAAGTGGGGAAAGAGGAGGGGTTGTGGCTTTTGTTGCTGAGGTGTCGCGGTCAGGGGTATAAAAGATGTTTCTCCGAGCCATGTAAATACGCAGTGTCTTTATGAAATATACTGTCATGTTCTTTTCTATAACTATGAAAGGGGTCAGCTATGAGCGTACCCCCCCCCCCCCCCCATCACCTGCATGAATGGGTGTCCCTTCTCTCTCTGTCTGTGCATCTGCTATGGTGTTCACTTTTTTCTATCTTCTTCTGGGGACTGCCTGTCGTGTCTGAATCTATTATGACTGCTCTCTCCATCCCTCTCTCTCTGTGTATGCATATATCCCCCCTGCAGGTTGTGTGCTCGTATTAGTAGAATTTACACTTCCTACACGATTGTGCCCCATAGCGAGAGGTCCGCAGACCGTACTCCCTTCTAGTTGGCCAGCCTTTCCTGCGTAGCTCGCGGTACTGTGTGTGTGCGTGGTTTTCTGTATTCACACCTATTGTACCTTTGACCACCGCCACCATCTTCTTATATATATATATATATATATACGGTGGGTGTGAGTTGTTATCTGTACTGCACCTCTCACACATCCCCTCCCTCCCCACATAACCGCAGAGCAGATGTTCTACTCCACCTATGTGCTGACAAAGAAAGGCGCCCTGGCAAAGGTGTGGCTCGCCGCACACTGGGATCGCCGCCTCACGCGCAATGAGGTGAAGGTGGTCGACCTCAATGAGACCATCCTGCACATTGTGCGTCCCGTCGTCCCTATTGCCCTTCGCACATCGGGGGAACTGCTGGTGGGCGTGGTGCGCATTTACGCTCTGAAGGTTCGCCACCTTCTTAAGGAGGCCACCGAAGCCACACTGCTCCTCCGCGTGACCGTCCTCAAGAGCGGTGGCGCCTCCCTCTCCCTCGCGGGCGCAGGGAAGAAGGGCCCCTCCGCGGGCATCACCGGCGCAGATAACGCCGCCCCCACCACCCTCGCAGACGCCGCGCTGGCTGCTGGGAAGGGCGGCGACGTGGAGGCGGTCACCCTCGACTGGAGCATGGACGGGGCGGCGGCGGCTGGCCGGCGCGGTGCCACGCATGAGGCCGCGGAGGCGCTGGCAGAGGCCCGCTTCGACGCCATTGCGGATTTGCTCGATGGCGCGAAGCGCGGGGAGATGTCTGGACAGCGGCAGCAGGTTGGTTTCCCCGGGGACGATATACTGGCGCCTGCGTGGTACTCCGTGGAGCCCACCTCCCAGGCCGTAGAGGAGCTGCACAGCACACAACAGGAGTACGATGAGATTGCGCGGATGCGGGCGGACCTGATGGCCTTTGGTGACCGCTCCAGTACGAGTAAGAGTAAGTCCAGTCTCGGCAGCATCGAAAAGGGTCGAGGCAGCGTGCTGGACGGCGTGCCTTTCCCACCCGTCACTGAAGAACTGGATATCGGTGTCGCACTTCCTGATGAACTGCACGCCGACTTCGCCTCCCTCCACCAGCCACAAAGTCACATGCCAGAGGACCCGTTCGCCCTCCCAGAGATGCTGCTCGACAATGAGCAGCTGCAACAGCAGCAAGCGCGTGCGCGGCGGGCGCGCACCGCCAACGTGGTCGACCTCGCCGCCACCACCACGGCCCGCGAAACGATCGAGAAGGCAATCGCAGACCGCAGCGACATCCTCAGCAGTGAGCCGCGCCGCGGTCCCCTGGATGAGACGGAGGAGCGGGACCGCTACACCATCACCGGCACCGCGAACCCCACCGATCCCATAGTGAGGCTGGCAGCAATGCAGTCCGCAGAGGATACAGGAAGCCGCGCCATCGCCTCCGCGGACTATCTGTCCATCGCGGACGCAGCGCCATTGTCCGAACTGGCGAGCCCGGCGCTGCGTGTACTCTTCGCGTCTGTGCTACGCCAGAGCGTCGTGGAGGCGGTGGAAGAGGCGGCGGCGGCGCGCAGCGCGCAGGTGCCAGTGGGGTGCCGGAGTGCGGCCGCGGTTGCTCTCGGGGTGCCAGAGGACCCCGACTACGCCCAGCAGCAAGACGAGATGACGGGTCGCAAGCGCGATCGCGCGGATGACGAAAACATGGACGCAGAGGCCCCTGGCGGGCTCTCCACCAGCGCACTACGGACGCTTGACCGCATCCGCGAGGTGGCGGCGCGCGCGTCCTCACCCGACCGCAAGCGTGCGCGCCAGGAGGAGAGTGTGTCACTGTCGGCATCTGCCGTTGGCGGAGTTTGCACACTCAAGGTGGTTACACACGCCATGCGCCGTCGCGACGCTGCACGCACCTTTGTCGACCTCATGACGCTCGCGTCGAGGCAGCTTGTAGACGTGCGCCAGGAAGCGCCCGCTGCGGATGTGGCCATCACCATTATGGAACCCTCTGCAGCCATTCCAACCTCTGCCTGATGAGAAATAAGGGAGGTGTGGGGTGCGTCCGTGTGTATGTGCGTGGGTGTACCAGGCAAAGGCCATCCATTAGTGGTGGCGCTGTTATTTAGGTTTCATTGTGGCATAAGCTATGTAAGTATGCACACGTCCATAAATATATATATATATATATGCTTTTGCACTGTTGTAAAGTGGGAATTATGGAAGAGCCTTAAATTTCTTTTTGGGAGAGAATTTAGCAGCCGAAGTGGAAGACACCGAGCAATGTAAATGCCTTCCGGAGATGGACTGTGTGATAGATGGCAGGCGGAGTGTCTGTTTCTCAGACGTCCCTGCTCGCACTCCCTCTTTAGGCACCAGAAGCAGAAATCAATACCAATGACACATAGAGTGTGCACCTGTGTGCAAAAATCATAGATCATCATAAAGTTTGCAGAGATGTCTCACCGGGCATTTGGCGAGTGTCAGGTGGGTGTGAGTTGCACGCTGTACTTCGCAGTATTTTTAAGAGAAAATCCCCTCTTCCCCTCTCCCTGTCACTGGTCCTTAGCGTGCACTGCACCACTATGAGAGTCCAGACAGTATGCGCGCATGCCCTGCCCATTGCCATTGCCCCCAGCTGTCATCATCTGCGCGTGTGTTTCTATCGTGATAAATGTAGTTTTGGCGATGGATATCTGTGCGCCAATATAATTCTTTTACTCTTTTTTTTTTCAATCTCCGGACGGTATTTTAAGGGGGCCAGAGTAAACGACAGCTCACCACCCACCAGCGCCCACACACACACACGCCGCGTGAGGCAGGACACACACCATACAGAAAAGGGAGAAAAGAGCCGGAGAATCTCATAGGAGGAAGGAAGGGGGGCCATGTCCAAGTACTCGAGCGCTGAGTACTGGGAGGAGAGGTACAGAAGCAGCGACACCACCTTCGACTGGTTCGTAACGTACGATAACCTGCAGGGTATTCTGCGCCCGATACTGCAGCCCGCTGAACAGATACGGGTCCTGGTAGTTGGCTGCGGGAACAGCCGCCTCTCTGCCAGCATGTATGAACACCTTAACATCAAGAAGATCACCAACGTGGATGTGTCACCGACTGTCATCTCGCAGATGCAGCGGCGATACGCGGAAATGGACGAGATGCAGTGGCTGTGCTGCGACATTATCACAACCCCGACAGAGAAGCTGCTGCTGGACCTGTGCCCGAACGACTACCTCTATGATTTTATTATTGACAAGGGACTTGTGGATGGTGTACTTGGTGGCGCCAACTCGTTTCACAACCTCTATCAGCTCAACAAAAACATGTCGCGCCTGTTAAAGAAGGGAGGCCGGTATGTGGTGGTGTCCTATGGGTCACCAGAGACCCGTCTCGATCACTTCCGGAGGAAGAAACTGAACTTTGAGGTGGAGCACAAGTTGATTGAGAAACCCATGTTCTCCTCTGACACCAGCCCCAGTGGCCACTATCATGTATATCTCATGACCAAGATAGCTCCCAAGCAGGGAACCGGCGCCGGCGGTGACGCCGCGGACTCGGAAGACGAGGAGGACGATTTCTATGATCGCTTCATGACGCAGAACTCCGCATCAAACTGATGCGGTTAGAGAAGTAGCGAAGGATGCGCAAAAAAAAAAAGAACACACACACACACAAAAAGCGACGAGCGAGATCGACAGGGAGAGGGAAAGGGGGTTGTCGCCTCTGTTGTGTGTGTGTGCGCAATGTACATAAGGGTATTCTGCTGCCCCACAGCAATACAACGAAGGATGGAAAGGAAAAAAGACACGGCTCACACGCACACCACCCCACTTGTGAGGAAGTGCCAATGAGCTCCTCACAGTGACTGGCACATGTGTCACTGTCTTGTCGGTTGACGGTGTGCGGTGCGCGAGGCTGAGGGGTGTAAAGCGCACTCCTGCCTTCGTATCATCTACAATAGTATGTACCACACCTACTCTCTCTTTCTTTCTCTTACTATTGCGATTCTTGTTTTGCTGTATTGTTTCTCTTACATAAGACGCAAGGATAGGTGCGTTGATCAGTTTTTGTTTTTCATTCATCGCTTTCCTTCACCACCCTTCGGCAATCCAAGAGGTTTTCACCTCCACAGCTAGCACGGCCTTTTATTAGTTGTTGTTATTTTTCCTTTACTTCTTTATTCCCGACTCATTACCTTTTCTTTTTCTCTCAACCCCTCACAACGAAGTTCATATACGAGTGTGTATCGGTCATCGCCCTTTTCCTGTCCTGCTGCCTGAGGCTTTCTGTATAGCGTAGCTGAGGCTTTGAGGGGGGGAGTCCTTGCTCTTTTTCATTTTTTTCTGTGACGTGTGCGTTGTGTGTCTGCGGCCCCTGGGGCTTTTTTTTTGTAGAAGCGAGTGCAACATTCATACACCAGCAGTATTGGCTTCTGCACCAAGCAGCACCACGATATACGCTTAGCTCGAGCATTTTCCTTGTGAAGGCAGGGTAGTTCTATAGATCCACACAACAACACGAAAGAATAAAAAAATAAGGACAACCATTTGCTACACTGAACATCCAGTCTTTTATTGCCGCAGCATATTTACCGACAATACACGCGCAAGCATACTCAGATATATTGTGTTGTAGCAAGAGAGTTAAGATAAGGTAAATATTAACGGAGAGGGATAGGTTTACACATAACGTTTTTCAACGTTCAGGTCAATATAAACAGAAGTAAAGTAATTTGCCCCTAGCACATTTCCATTTCTATATATACATACCTTTTTTGCTGTACTACATTACTTAGTTTTATTACTATTCTTTTACATTTAAGTACGCACTTTATTCCTCATATATATATATAATTGTACAAGAGAGTAAAAGAGTGCACACTGCGAGGAGTCTTCAGCGCAGCCGCACACTTACACGCTCAGGATAGTGTGAGAGACTAACTGAAGTATATTTTTAAAAACAAGAAAAGGCAAATATCACGCCACATCACTATTATTGTTGTTGTTGTAGCCTACAGGCGAAGAGATCATAGCAGACCGTAGGGAAGTCGGCAGAGAAAAAAAAAAGAAACTCACACATACACGCACACTTCATATACACATTCAGTCCAGTACCATAAAGGTGAGATTGTTTTTTTTTCGAACAGCACACGGGTACTACACAGCTCTCGCTTAGATACAAGCAAAACAACACATAGCAGGCGGCATTTACACAAACAAACAGAAGAAAGAGTAGACGCACAGAAAGAACTTCAACGCACCGGCACATCTGTATACATCAGCGCTGTTGATACACGACTCATACACGCACCCACACCACCCTACATATAGTAAGCAGTCGCTTTCCTACATTCACCCCACGTGTATTGTATATATTTCACACATATATATTTAGTTGTTTCTCTTTATTATTGTTATTGATATAAAGAGAAAAATATTTACCCTCACCTGTACCAACAAAGACCCACACACACACGCACACACGCACACCCCTCAGACACCCACTTCTAGCTGACAAAACAGAAGGGAGGATAGTACATAAGGAAGCCGACAACAGATTTTTGTTTAGCCTGCTGTCCTCCTGTACGCGCCTCTCCTACGAAGTAGTTTCACACACGCACACACACACAGTTTGAGTGCTATTTATCTGGCAGCGGTGATTGGGCTCTTTTCATTTATTTATTTAGTTTTACACTGTACTGTTCATTTTTTTATTATTTTTTAGTAACAAATCCTTTTCTTTCCTTTTTCCCGAGGCACCGCAGGAGTTTTTGTATTGTGTCCGCCGCACATCATCGCATCATGATCAGTGACGGCGCCCCCTACCGCAGCTCCACGCCTGTGAGGTCCTCGCCACCGCTGCAGAGGCTCAGTGGCTCCACCAACACCAGCAGCTCCGCGAGCCCCTTACCGCCCACCTTCACCGTCACCTCCAGCATCACCACTGCCACAGCATCGAAGCCGCGCCCGCTGAACCCGGATGCCAAGGCCTTTGAGCTGCCTGCCACCAGTGCGCTCGATCTACCGCACACACTGCACCCCGGCGCATCCCTCTTTGCGATGCCGGAGAGGGCCCACCACCACCAACATGGCCTCACGGGGGCCACCGCATTCTGTGGTGGCAGCGGTGCCCCCGGTATGGTGACGGACTTCACTCCAACATGGGGCACAAGTCTCAGCAGCGCAGCCGCAGCGGCAACTGCCGGGAAGCGCTCCCCCCTCCCATCCCACCGCGCAGCGTCGTCACCGCCCCGTGCCCCCGACGACGCCGCCACGCAGCAGCAACTTCTCGAGCACATCCGCAGCGCCTACACTGAGCTCTGCACGGCGAGGCATCAGCACATGGTCGCGGTACTGAACCTGGAGCCCAGCACCACCAAGGCTGATCTCGCCAAAATGTTCTTTCCAACGGGCGCCTCGGAGGCCGTCATCGTGGACACGAACGAGTTCCAGCGGTCTCAGCCAGGGGTCGGCGGCGCTGCGCCGCGGCGGCGGGTGGGGGTCGTGTTCTTCGACCGCAAGGACTTCGCGATGGTGGGGATTGAGAAGCGAGACAACTTTGTACCAAATGGTCAGCACCAGCCCCTCGTCGTGCGCTACTGCGGGCCAGACGCAGAGCTCACCACCCTCTCCGTTGCCTCAGAGAACAACGCAGTTGGGGGTGAGAAGCCACAGGTGGTGCCGAAGCTCCCCTGGGCTCCCGCCGCCGGCAGTGAGGAGGGCGAGCAGGTCAATGCCACAATGCGTGCGGCCCTGGCAGCCAAGCTTCCGGACAGC
Organism: Ecitophya simulans; assembly: GCA_027574965.2. Classification (NCBI taxonomy): domain Eukaryota; kingdom Metazoa; phylum Arthropoda; class Insecta; order Coleoptera; family Staphylinidae; genus Ecitophya; species Ecitophya simulans. The sequence continues at coordinate 5,304 of JAODGE020014947.1, read as the reverse complement.
GGGGTCCCAGTGGTGGTGCACGGGGTCGACCCAGCTACGATGCTCACCACCCTGCCGCACCTGGCGGCGGTGACCGAGGCGAGGGAAGTGACCAAGTGGCCGCAGCCAGACCCACTGCGCAGTACTGCCTGGCGCTACCGCAGCGTCAGCGCACTGCTTTGGTACCCGACGCAGGAGCACGCTGAGGCCGCGCTCCGCGTGCTAGCCATCGGGTTCGTGGAGAGAGGAGCCCACAGTGCGCTGCTCTTTCCAGCGCTGAAGCCGTCGCAGCCGACGTTCTTTACACATCCATTCGCACAGCAACCGCAGCCAGCGAGTGTGCTGGCTGCGGGGCTACAGTGGGGAGTGCCGACCATCAATGTTGGTGTTGGCGCGGTGGGCGGGGCTCAAAGGGACCATGGCACCGCGGCAGAAAGCGAGGCGATGTTCAAAGAGATTGATCAGCACTTCCTGCGCACCTACCCAGACCCAGCCATGCACCTGGTCGGTGTCCACAACCTGTCGGAGGGCACCGACGACACCAAACTGATCAAGATTTTTTACCCCAATGGCGCGCACGACGCCAAGGTGTTCGCAGCGCCGGTAGCAGTGGCTGGGAAGACACGGCGCAGCGGTGTGGCTCTATTCGACTCACAGGGCATGGCAGAGGCGGCGGCAGCAAAAATGCACGAGTTTGTGCCACACGGCCAGACCCGCCCCCTCATCGCACGGTACCTCCCACGGCCCCAGACGGTAGCGGCAGACCTCAAGGACGGACAGATGGCCGCCCTCTCGTCAGGCAGGCAGGAGCGAGCCTCCACGCCACTCCTCGACGATGCGAGCACCCCTGACGAGCTGCTGCATGTCATTGAGGCGCTGCTGCGTGCGTCGCCTGTGGGCAAGAACCTCTCGGCCGCCATGACGCAGCTCGCAACGCACGAGGAGGCCAGCAAATTCCATGCCGAGCAACTCGCCGAGCTGATTGCACAGGCTCTCGTCCGTGCCAACCAGCACGCCACCGCGCTCGCGACCCCACTTTCAGGTGCGCTGCTGGAGCTTCACGAACAGCTATGCGTTGCGCCGTTGGGGGCGGAGCCGCTCTCTGCGTCGGGGCCGGAGCGGGTGTGGGTCGTGATGCAGATTGCTAGGCGCATGATGGTGCTCCTCACCGACCAAAAAGCTCCTGGTGAGGCACGCAAGGTGGCGGCGGTGCTCTGCGCATACGCTTTCCAGTTCCCATATCTGCTGGACACGGGCACGCCATGCGGCTTCGCTGTGGCGTGCCTGCGCAGGTTCGAGAAGGAGGTGCAAGCCGCCAAGAGGTTCCTGTCGCTGAAGGGCGGAGAGCCGATCCCGCGGGAGGAAGAGGAGCGCAACCGGCCATGGGCGACACTTGTGGAGGCGCTGCGCAGGATGGTGCAGATGTGGCGCGACAGCCCCGCGTCGCGGGCGTGCGTGGACAAGGAGTCGCGGGAGTATGAGGAGCGTATCAGAGACTTTTACAGTGTCACACCAGTACGCAACCGCAGCAAGTGTGTCAGCCCCACCCCTGGAGACGCCAGCGCCGGTGCACTCAGCACCACGCCCGGGATAAGCGGGGGCACGAGACGCAGCGCCATGCTGACACCCAGCTCCCGCCCCACACCACGCGGGGTCACCACCCGCTTCTCACCCGGCAGCGGCTGCCACAAGCTGGCGGCCCCGACCGCCGGCGGTCGCGGAGCTGAGGGTGCTGGGGACAGCAGGTCTGCACCACCGCCGCAGGTCGCACTCACGCCAGGGAGCGACCAGACTCAGGGAGTGTCAGCCGATGTTTCGCTCGAGAACACCCCCAATGTCATCGCCGCGCTGCGCAAGTCTGGGTTCCCCATCTCTATTCAACGCACACCCGCAAGGACACCCAGCACCACCACCGGCCATCACAGCCACACAGCCATGGCCCCGCAGTTGCCGGCACTCTGCGTCCAGCGGGAACGTGGGGACAGCATCGAGCGCACTGTGTACATAACCAAGCTGCCCGCCCACCTTACCGCCGGCCAGGTGCGACGACTGCTCCTTTACTTTGGAGAATTCAATAAGGTGCGCCTGTATCGTGACGGGAAGGAGTCCGTGCCACCGTTGCCAAGTGGCCCAGCAGGGTCGCCGCAGATGAGTGGGAAGCATTGCTTTGGCTTCGTGGAGTTTGCCGGGTGCGCGAGCGCGAAGAGTATGATCGAGTACTTCCGCAACTCTGCCCACGTGGCTAACTCGTTTGAGTTCATGTGTGAGATGGGGTCGTCACTACCCGCGGTATGGGGTGCCAGCTGTGCATCGTCTCTCGGCGAGGCTGACATTGTCCTACTGCGGAGCACCCGGGCCAGTCAGGCTCGGAATCCTATCCAGGACCAGCAGGCCCTGGATGCTGTGCAGGAGCACGACGGCCCTGGCCTCGGACACGACACCATGACTACCAACAGATCCTGCCAGTTTGGCTTGGCCAACGCACTCCTCCGGATCGATGATCAAGGCATCACAGATGCTGTGGTGGGTGAGCAGAAGTGCAGCAATCCGTTTGCCACATCGCTGTCCTTCCCGACTTCCGCCGACAATACCAGCAGGCTCGATCCAATTGCCCCAGCCTTCTCCTCCCTGGCACAGCGCAGCGTCTGGCACACGGACCCAAGAGCTGGGCTGCGGTGCGGGGTCATTGAAAAGGTAATGAGCGCTCCAAGCACACAGCACGCCAACGTCGCTGCAAGTGCGCCAGCCGCCTCCCAGTATGAATCCGCTGACGTCAGCGCAGATGTGTTAAGGGACTTACTTCGGATTCAAGCAAGCAGCGATGAAGAGTTGGATGATGAGGGGGGCGATAGCGACTTGGAGAGTCAGAAGCACTTGCTGTATGTGTTCGGACGCAGAGACAATGGGCCACCGATTGTAGAGAATGAGAGCGACGCCGAGGACGACGCCGGCAGACTTCATGGTAAGTAGATCAATGATACCAGCAGCACAACAAAAAGGGGGAGGTTGAGTGTCACTGCGCCAGCGCAGCATCATTCATCGCTCTGCTAGCAGTGTATCGGTGCTGTATGGGGGAGGGGAGAGCCACTCCTTGTATCTCTCTCTCCCTCACTGTGATAAGATGGACCATATGGCCTATCATTCAGAAGAAAAGGCAGTGTTCAGTTTCTTTCGTTCGCACGCTTTCCTTCTATGCATTTGCTCCCACAACAGCTTCTCTGCAATGTGTCAGTGTCACTCATTCTCAATGTCCCTTTATGATATATACGTACATATATTTACACACATAATATATATATATATATACTTGCTGTATTCACACGCGTGTGTGTTATTTTTGAGGGGAGGTGTTGATTTTATTTTAACGCGCAAACTGTATCGAGGGAGTCCAGTAAGACAACATGTACACAAGCTCGCGTATTTATGTTATACATGCACAGTCCTCTCTCATCTCTAGCCTCTCCCCCCCCCATTCTGCCGATTGGTGCCGAGGCCCTGAAGCCCAGCAACGGCACACACAGACTCACCTGCCTCTGCCTCCTGCACGTTAACGCCTCTGGTCTCTCTATTCGTTATTATGTATTTGTTTGTCTCATCCTAGTGTAGAGTTGGCAGCAACATAATACTCGGTTGGCATCGTGACCACGCAAGGACATAAGGGGAGGTGAAGAAGTACAGGTGTGGAAGTCACTGCTCGTACTTTGCGTCCCCAGCGCTGCGCCCCGTAGGATTCCCTGTCACCCCTTCAGTTTATGCGTGATAGCAAGTAGTCTTGAAAACTGCTGGTTCGCCCCTCACTCATTTACTTTAGAGAGGGGGTTTTCTGTTTGTTTCTGATCCATCGTTGCTAAAGGGGGAAATTCATTTTTTTTTCATTAGTTTTCTAGTGTGTCACCGTACGTTAGCTTTTTCATATATACATATATATATTTATATAAATTTTTTTTCTCGGGCTCTCCTCGGGTCGGTCTCTTCACCTACAGGGACCGTTTCATTGACACGCCTATTAGCAAATGCCCTCTCCCACACGGCGTGGTCCTGTGCCTCCCGCCGCCGCGATCCTGTGGGTGGCTGTGCTGTTGATGCTGGCGGTGCTGCCCCACCAAGTAGCGGCAGCGGGGGAAGGAAAGCAAACCATCGTCAATGATGACACCGCGACGGTGTGGGGTGGGTGTGCAAGCAGTGGCGGTCGGCCCGCCACCATCCTCAGCGCCGCACAGCAGACCGCATTAGGCGAGCTGATGCAAAAGGCTGCGGTCACAGAGGCAATGTTGGGGGGCTACTTCCCAGAGGAGCAGACAGTTGGTGGCTCGTGGCTGTGGATGGCGAACGGGTGGGTGGCGGTGGGGGGCATCGCCTTCTACTCGCGGTACACAGTAAAGTACAACTACGCGTATCCTCTCAGCGGCGTCTTCTCCGCATTTGGGTCCGACGCGAACAACCAGTATCCAGCGGACGACGATGTGGAGGTTCCTTCGAAGCGATACGTGTATGCAAGTGCGAGCGCCAACACCCCATATGAGTGGTTCAATAGCGACACCGTTCTTCCCAGCCGCGTGTGCGACTACACGGTGTTCCCTACCGATAGCACCGGCGGCCCCGAGTCACCAGCGGAGGGCGCCAAGTCCAAGAAAGGTGGATTTCCGGTGTGGGCCATCGCTGTCATCGTCGTCGCCGGTGTCCTCATTGTGGCGGCGGTAGTGGTGCTGCTCTACTGCTGCTGCTGCCGTCGCGGGGCCCAGTCCGCCGAAACCCGCGCGCGCCGCGAGGCCGCGAAGGAGCGACGGGCGAAGATGGCGGAGGAGCGCCGATTGAGGCCAGCGTCACAGCGCCGCTCGAGCTCCCTGAGATCCTTCAGTGCGGACAACTACACCACCGGTGGCGACGGAAAGAGCAGCGGCTTTGATAGTATTGGCAACACGGAGACAGACGCCGACGATGAAAGCAATACCAGCCGAGGAACCGTACGCATGCTTCGTCGTGGCAGTGTCTCCATCATTGTCCCTGATGAGGAAAGTAAGTAGTGGTGAGTGATACCAAGCGGGGGGGAGGTCAAACTGACTGACAGATGCTCCCTGCAAACTTGTACGTTCTTTGGTGGTGCGGACATGCAAATATATATGTATGTGTGTGTGTGTGTGTGTATTACTGCGCTCATGTTTTATTGAACATTTTTTTTCCAGCGTTCATCAGAAGTGCTGTGTCCTGGATTCGCTTCTTTCGTTCCCCCCCCCCCCTTCCGAATGCCCCTCGTGTGGAAGTCAGGTGGCCCCTCGCTCCTCCCAATGACCGCAAGAGGTGTTGTAGCGTTACGGGTGGTGCGCA
>JAODGE020014924.1:0-14775 GCA_027574965.2 Ecitophya simulans | reverse complement strand
TTCGTGTAATTATGCCATATTACAACAATCAACATGAAAACGATGCTAACGAGGCAAGTCTGTAGTAACACATCTAACAGACGCACAAAGTCACAAAGTTACATACACAAACTGTGCAAAAGCAACTATTTTAACGATATCAAATAAACGTAAGACAAAACAACGTTTAAGTCGGATTTAAGAAAGAATAATTTGAACGCTGTACTGAGTTCTTCAATGTTTCTTATGACGATAAAGGTTTAAGTAAGAAAATTAAACATACACAATTACATTAAATATTTATTTGAAAACAAAAACGAATTATCATTTAAATATTACAATAATATTATTTATACTGTAATTCAACTTGTTTTAATATTCAGTCTAACATTTTATATTAAACAAACAAACATGGCTTTCTATTATTATTCTTTCAATTTTAACATAACGTTTTAAATTTAAATAAAACCATATTTATACGTTATAAGTTAGTTCACTTAAGTCGTTTTATGTTTAATGTATTTTAAAAGTATATTCATTATGTTTATGTTTTTCTTTAGAATATTCAATAGTGAGCAATAGTCGCTCGCAGTGCGGGAGTTGTGGCGATTTGCAACAAAATGGCGCCCACACGACGCGGCGCGCGTGAATTTGAGCGTCAAGTGTTTCCGTCGTGTTACGAAACGTGCGTGTTTTGTTCTCAATCAATCTGTATCAAAATTTATTCCGTCATCACCGCGAGCAAGCTTCCTCAAAAGTCTTTCATATAGTAATAATAAACCCTACTCGAATCACGTGCGTCGCCATCATGACTTATCAATATAGTTTGATTTAATTTTCTACTCGCTTTGTTTACTGCTTTATGGTGTAGTAACCAATACATAATTATCTAATCGTAACGTGTTTTTATATCGGTTTAGAAAGTAGGTATAATTATTTAGTTAAATAATTTAACAGTACAAACAATCCTGGATTATTCGATAGAACATTGTCGGATCTTCCAACGGTGCGTGTGTGTATCCAGTGTATGGTGTGATGAAATTTTATTTTCAAAACGATGAACGTACATTGTTGTGTATATATAATTGTAATTGTAATTGGCAGATTGTAATCACTGATGTGTTTTGTTATCTCCAGCCATTCTCGTGTCCAAAGTGAAATTATTGACATGTTTAGCGCCTGCATGCATTTTTACTATACTTGTCTAGTACAGAAATCAAACTATAAGAAATATTTAAGGTAGGTATTAAAAATTTTACTTATCTGTAAATTTTAGCATGTATTGCTCTTGAATAACTCGTGAGACGTTTTGCTGTTAAAATCAATTCAAAGTTATATACACTTTCAGAAATAATTGAAGCGGTTACTGCCACATTGAAAAATAATTTTGTAAATGCAACAAAAGTGTGACAACACGTAATTCGTATTACAAAAATTGATCTTAAAGTGCAATTAAACCATTCACACATGTTTTTACACTTTTTTTCGTTTAAAATTTGTTTTCTAAAAATAACTTTAAGATAACAAAAATAAACTTTTGCATTTTGCTGTTACCGCAACTGGAGTATTAAATAATTGTGCAGACATGTGTTTTATCAAAGTGTACATAACTTTAAATAGAATAGAAATCAGATTGAAATACTTAAGGAAATACAAATTACAAATAAGTAATCACACAGAGAAATCCATACTTTTCTGTTCTTTAATTCATCGTTAATATTTTCATATCATTTGTAATAGACTTTCAATAATATCAATATTAGTTAACGGATCGTAACCGAAAGAAACATGTCAATAAAATTCAGATCGTCAAACAGGCTTAATAATAGTAATCAAACGTTCGAATAAGTCGTCGTGTCATACAAATACGTAACCGCAATTCAAAATTAGTCGATACAGTTAAACGTCGTCAATATAAGCATTTCGTTCGAGTATGAATTTTAATTTTGTTAAATATCATACCGTTTTGTATGTTGTATTTTTTTTTTCATTTCTTGAATTAATATTGCTCCTTATTAAAACGTCAGACTCTTACTCTGTGCAAATGTGCTACAAGTCAGTTTAATTAATAACGTTTATCATTAATTATTCATTTAGTTTACTTGTTTTCATTTCGTCTGTAAGTCGAATAATTTCCTTATTCGTCAGATTTTGCGGCAGCGAAATGTCTGCAATGAGTTTTGTGAATACGTTTTCTTCCATTATCAGCGCTAGCCATCATGTTTTAGCTGTCATCAATTTGTTGCTAATTGTGAGTGAGTGAAACCGGTATGTAAACTCGTTTTTTTTTTTTAAATTTAATATAGGTTTGTCATCATATTCATCATAGTATCATATACGTTATCGTAATCGTCAACGAATCAATCAATTAATACGTTTAAGTACACACACTGCGTAATACCTTTGTTTTTTCGTTTCGTTATTATTTTTTTTCTCATCTATGAATTTTCATTATGCATTACATTGTTACTGGTTTCTTTATGTACACGTTATGCCATTGTATGTCTGGTAGCCTATATGACTTGTGGTAGTATCTGTTGTGGTTGTTATCATCGTTCGCTTTTCGCCGAAAACACATGTATTGTACGCATATATTATGTATAAGACGATCAAATCGAATGAAGAAACAAAGCGGTACATTCAAATTCGAAATGAAACAGTTGTAAAAAACCACGGGTACATCTTCCCTTACGACCTGTTCAATGTGTTCGTGTTGTATGTTGCATCTTATACAGTAAAGGGCAAGTGCATCATTATTGAACTGCATTTCGAAACGTCAACAAAAACGAAACTGAAATACACCATTTTGATTTCTTCAAGATTTGAAGTATTTTGCGCAGGTCCTCCAGGCGCAACCGGCCGGACAGCAAGAGCAACAAGATGGCCACTGCCTTACCCCGCCATCTTGTTGACCTCGCCGATCAGCTGTCGCACCTTTTGACTTGCCAACCCTCAACATATTCATGCATCACTCATAATCGCCCATGTTACATTTGATTAATAATCATAATAATCGTCTTCATGTGTCCTAAAATTATGTACAGTCAGTGAAACTATTATTAATTCATCATTTATTCGGTTCATCCATTTTCTCTTGTATATCCGTTAATAGCCTGTCATTCGTTTAGCAGCTAGTTACTTCCTTCCCCTTGATCGCGGACAGTATTCGGTTTTTAATTCAAATTGTTTTTTGTTTGTTTATTATTATTATAGTATAATAATATTGGCTAGGAGCGCGTGTGCCTATATTTTCTTACGTCTGCCATCACTGTTCTAGCGGCTTCGCTTCATCGTCATCGTATCTCCTTCAGTTTTCAATCATCAATTTTTATGTATAATATATATAATATAATATCTGTAATTTTATCATAATAATAATAATAATAATAATGATAATAATAATAATAATTATAAGTAATAATTATATTACACTTTAGAATTTCGTTTCGCCGTTTTTTTTTTTAATATTACGTGTATTCTCTTATTACATTTGTTTAGTACTTTTATGCTCGTCAGCGTATAATTCATTTGGTTTTCTTGTTTTAATACAGCATCGAATGTCCACCGTTGTGTGTTTATTATCGTTTTATGGCATGGTTTGAAAACGTCCTAGCATTAAAGTTTTGTTTTACCAGTTGTTATTCGTTACGTAGATTTTACTTATAATTTCGAACGACGCGATTTTTTGTTGTTGTGTCGAGTGTGTGTATGTTAGATTTGCGGTTAAATAATGAGAGTAAACTGTTCACTTTCAAGTACCGACTTTACAAAGACTCGGAACTTCTCGCTAGAAAACGTTATTAAGAAAAACTGTGTCGAGTGTGTCTGCGTTGTTCGGTGTATATACTTTTTATTTCGGTGCGAGGACAAATGTGCGTGCTGCTATGTAATTCTCTAAATTCTATTTCGGTGGCGAGTGAGTTGGCGTGTGCGATGTGTGGTGAGCGCCGCCTTTCATATCTTACAGTCAGGAAGAATATCCGAGAGTGAAAAGTGAAGGGCAGATCGGGCATGTGTGTGTGTGTGTGTAGTGGCAATATTAATGTGCAACGTCTCGTCGCGGTATGTATCTTGCATTCACTTGAGTATAAAAGAGGAACGTAGAAATATCTACAAAGATTCGAACGCAACGCATCACTTCCGCTCGCCGAGGTTTGCCTAACCGTAAAAACTTCGACGAACTACGTGTTAGAATATTTTTGCTCACTTGCGTCCTACGCCCTGTCCGACAGCCCGGTCGCTCGCGTTCGCACTACATTTTTTTTGAGACACTCGCAATCGAAACGTATAAATGTATTACAAAAAGAATTGAAATCGTGTTTTTGCGTATGCGCTTGCGCGTTGCTCCTGCCTCGTCACGCTGTCGATCGTGTTCAACTTCTGTCGAGTTATAACTTGTTTGGTTTTAGATTTAGGCGAATATAATATGGTCAGGGGTATACTATGTACAAACGCGTCACTTTTCGAAGAAGCTACGCAGTCTAGTAGACGCAATCATCGTCCCGGCCGGAGGGACTTCACATCGCGGCGCGTATTCTTATCATCGAATACGTTGCCGCAACATGGCGTCCGTTCGGGACGTGCGTCTTGCTCAACGCTACGAACGCTCGTTGGTTTTCAACTATTTATGCTTATGCGTCTGTCTCCGGCATGCGCGTCGCGTTGGTTGCGTGCATTTCGCACGCCATTCTTCTCATCTACTTACAGGCTAGTTGTATAATAATAATAATAATAATAATAATAAGTAGTCGCAGTATAATCTCGTATATGTGCATGTTGATGTTGCTCGTTTTTTCGTTATGAAGTTTCGAGAGCGAGCGAGCGATCGCTTCGCATCTTTTCGGCGCGCCGCGGCGCTCGCGTCGTTTTTGCGCCATCTTGGTTTCGTTCGCATGCTCGCCAGTCCGTGTGGGCGTTGTGTGAGTAGAATGGTCATTCGAGTCTTCACATGAGTGTTTTTAAGAATGCACGAGTGTTTATGAGCGCGTGACACACACGTTTGCGTCGCATTTGTGTTCCACGCGTTTTTCGCTTCGTGCCCTTCTCCCCCTGTGTGCACCCGGGTGGTTCGCTTTCGACAGGATGATGTGGTAGGAGAGCGAGCAGAGAAGCGGTGCAGTAGGGGAACGAACTTCTCTACTTGTCCTCCTCGAGCAGCACCAGATCGTCGGCGACCACGTCGGAAATGTGCAGGTAGATGATCCAATACATGAGGTTGAAGCACACGAAGCACACGGGGAACACGATACGCGAGTACTTGTCAATGTCCGACGGCGTGATGCCGTACAGCTTGTTGATGTCCTTGCCGGGATGGATGATGTGCTGCGGAATTGGCGGCGCCGCCTCTTCATCGGGCGGACCGCCGCCGCCGCCGCCGCCTCGGCCGCCGTTCACCGTACTTTCCAAGGTGCCGCCCTTGCTGTGTGCTTTCGGGTCGTGCACTTTGAAACGCACCTCCTGGAACAAAGGTTCCCACTAAGAAGCATCCGTCGTCCCGCGCCTTCACTACACACAACAATCGACAGTTTCGCGCAATTTTCTGTCATACGCAGCCAGTTTTTAGTCGGCGTTTAATCCCGACCCTGCTCGGGCTAAATGCCAATTCAAAACTTGTAGCTTTGTGTTTCGATTCGTACTCAAGATAATGTCGCAGCAGAATGGTTAAAACCTGCATTGCCGTCGGCGACTTCATTTCAATACGAACAAAGAGGCACGAAACGTTTTACGAGAAGATCAAAGAGAGGAGAAGAAAACACAGAAACACGACACTTAAAAAATGATTGTCATAATTTACCTCGTAGGAAAATTGTCTTGGACGATTACTCACTGTTTGCTTGGGAGCATGATCACCGTCCGGGCCGTCGACGGCCATCTTTTTCTGTTCAGCGATCTTTTGTATGGCAAGGAATCGATTCTTGCGCATTTGAATTCGTTTCGCCATGTAACCGACAGTGGCGTATTCTGCAACGCACGATTGATGCATTGTGTTGATAGATATTGACGCAGTGTTCGCAAGTTACCTAAAAGGCTGGCAAATACCATCACGAAGCACGTGCCCAGATAGACGTCGATCGACTTGACGTAGGAGATCTTCGGTAGCGCGGCGTTCGTAGAAGACATCAAGGTGGTCATCGTGAGCACGGTGGTGACGCCGAGGGCGACTCTCGCGGGCGTCGCATTGCGATTCAGCCAAAAGCTCACCCACGATATAATGACGATAAGGCCGGACGGGATGTAAATCTGAATGAGGTAGTAGCCCATGGAGCGTACGAATTGGATCTCGCATGCCAGACGAGAGTAGTTTCCTGTTCGCGGGCGAGGCGAGAATGATTAAAAACTCTCCCGAGCACACGCGACGAATGACGTTCCATCGTTTAGGAGAGAACTCATGTCAGATGCAAATTGAAACATCAAGGACGCTGACAAAATCAAATTGAAGTTTGACCAAACGTGGATCGAAATTAAGGAATGGAGGAGCACGTTGAGAGGTGTTAAGCGAAACAGATGGTACAACGTCGGACATGCGGGAATTAAAAGTCACAAGTCTTCACTGAGGAACGCCCAGGACTTGGTTCGTAAAGTGAAGTAACAACGTGTATTGGTTTCCCGGAAGGGCATGAAATGAGTGGTAGACTTCGATGAGGTATCGTTCGGCTTGGAGTGTCTTTTCGAATGAATGACCTTATTACGTCTCATGCTATACTCGGAAACTCTACTCGGAAAACTTGAAGCGCTTGAAGAGCACTCACGACATGCAATTATGGATACTCGAGGCCATTGCTAATTACGTAAATACATCCAATGAGGTAGAAAATGGAAAGAAATCAATTTGAAATAAAGTTACGCATTCAAAACCAACTACTGAATGATGTAAACTCAAGATCAACTACATCTAGAGATAATGCCAATGGGTTGCAACAGTCTCAGCTAGATGATGTAATAATGAATACAAATCATGGGCATAGGGTGGTCGGGTCAGGTACCTGTGGTAAGGCTGATCTCCATGGCCCTCTGCCTGTGCCCGAGCACCTTAAACTGGGGAAGCGATACCTCGTTGGACACCCCTACCGAATTAGGGCCCTCATTCCATTTATAGCGGATATCCCGCATGGTGTAACCGACTGCAATCACAAGCCAGTGCCAACTGCTAATCGCTCAGCGTATACGCAAAGTATATCAATCAGAATTGATTGAAAGATAGAGAGACACTACAGGCGCACTCCGCAGCCGTATCAAACCAAACGGGATCAACAACGTAAGTCAAGAAAAACAACTCAAATATCAACATAACGTTGGAGAATAAAACGGACGGATCGTAAACACACGAGTTACGGCAGTGGAAAAAATACATTGTTCAAGAAGGTGTTGTCGATTGAAGGGTGTGGAAGATGAAGCACCAGACGAGTCATACACTGTCAGTTCCAAGCGGGTTCGGAAAATCCGTTGCGCTTTTAGAGGTTGCATGGGCTTGAAGTGCCTTCCGATTGATTCGAAAATCGGAACACTTTTTGGTGGTGGATTGCGTGACGGTTGGTGGTTGTTGGTGTCGATGGTGGTGGTTGGCGGTGTGGGTGGCGGGTGCGATTCGATGGTTACCTGTGGTCAGGTTAATTACGGTCGCCCTCTGCCTGTGGCCCAGCACCCGGAACTGCGGCAGCTCCACCTCGTTGCTAATGCCGACGCTCTTTGAGCCGGAGTTCCATTTATAGCGGATGTCTCGCATCGTATACCCGACTAACCCGGCCGCCAGAACAGACAAAAGCACCGTCATTCCAGCCGGCTTACGAACGCCGCTCTCTGACTTAAAAGTATTACGAGATGGCGGAATTTGTTTCGGGGCGCACAAAAACAAACACATCGAAACGAAAGAACAACGAAAAGAAAATAAATTCGATGACAATATCGACAACAGTATCGACAACATTTCGTTTTGCAATCGTGATAAGCGGACTGACTAGCTCTTGGGAGTTGAATACTCTCTCACATTCGACATGTCACTTGCACACTTGAGAGACAAGAAACATCTATGGCGAGTCTATTTTTGGCTGCCAAATCCCCAACGTGCGGATCGATGAAACTTTGTTGCACAAAATGTTTCTCGACGGTGCAAACGTAAGAAACTAAGTTTGTTTACCAACAGCTTACATCTTGGCATCACGATTGCACACAGCGCGTCATCCGCTGACCACAAAAGAAAATGAAATGTTCCAGTGTCCGAAATAACCTTGTTTAAGCTGATGTTTATCTCGGCACGAATTATTCCTCGTGAATTTGATCGATTTTGCTCGAAATCTTATACGCATCTAATTTAAGGCTGAACAACAATGAAATATACATAAATATATGAAACAGTAGGTTGTATTACAGATAACAAAGAGCGCTCGAAAAACAAAACAGTAAACATATAAAGAATTATGTTCACTCGCACGCAAATTGTACGGGAACAAAGTTGAAACACATCGAATGCAAAATGGTGTGAAGCAGGCAAGCACGTGCAAAGCGGTGTCGCTCACCACGCGGATTGTATCGGTAACCCAGACACAGAGCGGCGTTTTCGTGCGCGCTTATCATTAGTTTCCGGCATCGGGGTGATGATGATGGCGGGGAACTATCGCTAGACAATCATGTACATGATGTACAGCGGTGTAGAACACGTCGCCATCGGTTATGTGGGATTATTTCGGTCATGCGAATCGTGTGGCAGTGTGGGAAAACCAGAAGGACGTGCGTACGGCGTGCGTTCGTTATCGCGTGGAGGAAATGTAAATCTGGTTGCGGGAAATGTGGCTTTGTTCAGAGAAGGGACTTTGCCAATCACACAACGTTTGTTCTATCTAAAGCTGCGAATTTCGAGGTTTGGCATAAAATAGCAAAATCTGACCAAATACATCTAGCATAGTCATAGACTTTTTGATTGGAAACACCGTCTGCCAAAGAGATTGTTTTTGTTTTTGTTGCGTGGGCAGCTGTGGTCAGAGTTTGCCGGTTGCATGCAAACACGAGCGCCTAATGTAATAATCGAAACAAAAATTTTCGAACGATATTTTCAGCTGTCATGCTCACGACTGTCTGCCGGCCGGGCAGTCGGAAGCAGAGTCCCGTTCGTAATGCGGCACTCGTTCGTAGATGTCGTAACGATCGCAGCACGCAACGGATGTGCGTGTGGGGTGCGCGCCATTTTGTACAATATTGGCTCGGTGAGCAAATGGCCGGTACTGTGCTGTTATTGCTCACGCGTCAATGAGTCAGGCGGGCGACTTAGTTGGGGCATTTAGTTGATCAGCGAAACGCTCGCAATGTCGGTGCGAGACGCTTGAACGCATTTAAGTTTGCTTTTGTTGTCTTTTGTTGGCACACGCTGTCGGTCCTTCCGCGGGTGCTGTATACGAGAAGGAGACCGCAACCAACCCACACATACAGGAGGACACAATGTTGTGTATTTGCATTTGTCGCTTGAAAGTTCATAAGAGTTAATTTTCAAAACGAATAACATAATCAACGCATATAATCAAACAAACTGAACATTTCTAAGACGAAAAGAAAGAGAAGTTAGTTCGATTTATTTGGGAAGAATGCGGCTGCGGAGGCCCGTCCGTCGGCCCGTTGGCTGGGCTGAACGGGCCGCGGCGTGTCAGCACAAAAATTGGATCAAGAGCTATCTGTGCTTTTCGGACTTGATGTGCTACGTGTGCCAAAAACAAGCCGGTTTTGGGTCCGTCGCACACAACCATATTATGGACAGCTCGACATTGGTATCCGTCACAAGCCCAATATTTACAAAGACACATAAGTTTACTCTGCTAATCTGTCATAATATTTTAAATAGATCGGAGGTGGGCATACAGTTTTGTCGGGCGGTCCATTTTGGTGCATGTATTGTACAACTGCTGTCGCTTGATATAGTAACTTGATCGCAGTGTGCGGCGTGCACGTACACCGCTCGGCATAATAGAAATAGACACATAATAGGATTTCGCTTGATTCATTGCACAAAAGCACGATCACAGGTATCTTTTGATGTCCACTTATAAACTAAATAGATTATATTTATAGCAATTGCACGTTTATAGTCATAATTATAGTTTACAGTGTTGCTTTGTTCACAGTCGCACGTTCTGGGGCCATCGTATTCTCAATAATTAGTGCGGCAATTTATTGATCATTCGATGCCATAAACGTCAGTAGTTCTTTAAATAATTTACAGAGTCAAAAGAGGAAAGCACACGCCAGAATTGAATACATTTTCATTTTAAATCAAGGTAAAATAATTACATATTTGCTTTTATTTGGCAGCAATGTTATTTAAAAAATAATTTAACATTATTTCTTCATTTAAAATAATGTCAATAGTTTCTTTTCAAGCACTGTATAATTGGTTTATTTTATTCTTATTGTTTGGTTGGTTCAATTAAATAGAATAAATATCTGGTATACTTACAACTTTCTATCTCTATGTGGCATAATTGCCGATCCATGGGAAAATACTGCAGATTCATGGGACAGGATGCTGTAATAGTTAATCTGAAATGCAAACGCGTTCCTTTACAAAGCGCCCTCGTAACCATTTGCAAGGCAAAATCGTGTTCAATTTTGCGTGGCAATCTTGTGCGTTCAATCGGTACACTGAAACGCCGACCGAGAATCAATTTCTCGCTGGGGTTTATTGAGATTAATGCGATATATGTTCTTTAAAATGGTAATTTTATGTTACCGTTTTACAACCAAATCAATTTTTTGTTTTGCATCATAACCATTGCAGAAAATTATTTTCGGCAACTTTATGTCGATTTATGAACTGCTTAAAGAATTTTCAATCAAGTGATTTTGATATTAAAAGAAATCGAGTTTATATATATATTTTATGAAATTAACTATATATATAAGATATTATTATATATGGTTATTATTATTTATGATTTACTCACCGAATACTTCGAGTAATCGATCCCGAGTGATGAATTCGAATGAACTCGTTTGATGTGGTTGCAATGTGGAAGTACGACTGTTTCTCATTGACGAAGAATGTGTCCGGGACCCAAATGTTCTTGATAAATTCGGAGCCCACGGAAAGCGTCTCGACGCCGGGCCGTTTGCGAAACGCCAGCCGCGGATCCGTCCAGAATTGGCGAAAGTAAAAATCCAATGTGAAGTCCTGTTGCGCCGATGCACGAACAAAACGAGAGGATTAGCAAACCAATTCGGCACTCGGCGAATCGCGAGTGATTTCGCGCGCGTGCCTCCGTTAGCGACGAACGAGGGATGAGAGTGAATGTGTGTGTTTGAGGGCGCGCCTTTGATCTTGTTGCGCCTCGGTTGCGCACGACAAGTGCGGAGCAGAGGGCGCATCGATCGGCGGCGTCTTCGGTTCTTTTTGCACGTGCGACAAATTAAAGAGTTTTTATCCGTCGGCTACAAACTTACACTCGACGTTGTAGAGTATGTACATATTTGCTAAATGCTAGCGCGAACATTTACTGCCGTTGAAAGCGCGTCGAGTGCACGTCGTGTTTGTTTCAGAGCGCGCTGTCGACGGCGTGTCAACATTTGCCGATGATTTAGAAGTAATCGATCCCGACGCGTTCGACGACAGTAAATATTGGCACGACGACAACGATTTAAACCTGCACCATGCGAGACGTCACTGAGGAAAGCAAAGCGCAAACGTAGCACCGAGATGGTGCTGCGTTTGCTGAGAGCGTTGTTCACACGGAAAGCATGCACGTGAAAATTTCTGACAATTGTATACTGTCATTGGATAGACACATTGATGTGAGCGCGCGGACAGACATACAGCAACATGCAAGTTTGAGTGAGGGTAATTATGGTACATTATGCTTCGATTTTAAAATATGAGCATATCAAAACAGGAAAACTCAAAACGATTATGTTGTAATATCTATCTTGACAATTTGCAATGATACACAGATGGACTGTGGTAGGTACTTCAATAATTTAGGTGGGTTTGATGTGTCTTCATCCAATCCGCACTAACCGAATGGTCAATTTGAGATTATGCTAAATGTGCCCGTTCTCTGTCAACTTCGTACACTGTGAATAGCATTCATTATTGAATCATTTGTAATCTTGAAATGAGATGTTGCATTGTTGGTGACATCTTCACAATCAATTGCAATAAGTTGATATGTAAGTTGAATCAAAATATGTAAACAAATAATCTACAAATCCAATAACGCTAGTCCAAAGAAACTGGGCAAAGGGCTCCGTGGATAATGCATGCACATCATGCCGAATGCCGACACTGAGGCTTTTACTTATCTTGGCAGAAACTTGGAGGAGGTACGGGTGAGAGTGCACAAAGTTAGGTTCACGCCGAGCCCAACGAAAGCAATAGAGGAAGTTTCTGAGGATCCAGGTTTTGGACTGTGAGGCAATGTTTGCGGGAGATTGTTTACTCGTCGTTGTATCGAAATCGCTTGCTCGTTTTGACATACAAATATCGAGAGAAATATAGGGAGTGCGGATAACGCGCGCTCGACAACGAGAGCTGGCGGATATGTCAGACAGATAGATAGACAGCAAAGATAGTAAGAGAGAGTAAGGGGGGGCAGGCCAGGGTCACGTTCTGCGGTGACCTTAAAACCTTTTGATTTGGTTTCACATCATCGGGGTCTCGAACCCGTTGCGTTTTTTTTTTTTGGTTTTTGGTCGGTCGGCGATCTGATGATGCTGATCGGCCTGGTTCGGTCTGGGCGTCAGTGCGTAAGTCGGGGGGACTCTCGCGTCCCTTTCTTTTCGATTCTCAATTGGACGCATTTCATTGAGATCCAAGATGATACAATATGGAATATTACAACACAATTACGCACCGATTAGTACAAATTGCATAAATCGAATGGTTTGGTTCTGCACCGCGTTGTTGATTGCATCCCTAACTAGTGAGCCCAAGATGTCCAGAGCTGGGTTCTGCTAGAATTTCGATACTGCAGTGCTCCGTACTATACGGTTTTGGTTCTCGCGCGTTTTCGAACGATTCATGTAATCAATATAAATATACAAAGCCAGCACAGACTGAAGAGGCCATGCACACAGTCCAAGTATTCAAGACTGCGACATACACACAGTACACACATTCAGTACGTCTTTGGGTCCGGTGCGGAATCGTCCCGCCGGATAATTTGACGCTTCATATATATATAGAATATGTAATGGTAAACACACTGTCACTGCTGCGTATACACACACGTATACAATAATAGAAAAAGTGTATTCTTGTCAGTCACAACACGCACAAGTCAAATTTGCAGACGGCTTACGTATATATTCATAAATAGGTTAGGTTCAATCAGCAGTTAGGTTATATATATATAGAGTATGTATAGATATCGTAATAGAGAGATATGTACCATAAGGACCTCGGAGACGGAGCTGATACTGAGCACATACATGGTGACTCCCACCTCCACGGGGGGGCCTGCAACCGCAATTCGCTTTCATTGATAACGTGTCTTTCGAGCGCGCCGATATGAAAACCAAATCATCGTCGTGTCTTCAGGCCAACCGCGTACGAACGTGCGCCCTGAGTTTGCCTGCCTGCCCCACATTTCTCCACGACACGATTATTTCGTATCGCAATTCACAGCCTGCGCGCTACTTTCGCTCGAATTTCAGCCTGCCACGAGAGATGGTACCTTTGGCCGTTGGTGGGCACGCTTGTGGCAGGATCAAATTCTTGTTGAAGTTGTAAGATATGTTGAAGAAAATGTTGGGGTCTGTAGAAGGGCTTTGGGTTGGTGGTTGGGGCGCACAGAATTTTGTCAACATCGAACCATACACACATAAAAATAGAAATCAACGAAAATGTCTGTTCGGGGTGGATGCGGTTGGTTCCGATGCTATACCATTTGAACCTCGGACAGCGAGCTGATGCTCAGCACGTACATTGTCACTCCCACCACGACGGGCGGGCCTGCAAAGCGTATCACAGATTGCATTGATTATGTTCATTGTTAGGTTTGCCGGTTCACAGAGAGAGAAAATGCCCGCTAACCCCAGGCCGCCAAAGAGTGCCAGCGCGCGTTATCATCGACTTGCTCTGCTTCGATTTGGTTACATACTGTTTTGGGATTGCGGTGGGTCCGGGTGCGGGCGTGCTAAAGTCGGAGTAAGAGTCTTAAAAAATAATTCAAAGTTCTCTCATGTGTCGGCAGAAAACCAAAATCGAGAAAAAAAATGCGAGTCGTTTGGGCCCAAATTTGATTTAGCCCCAGATGCAAGGTTATGTGATGACAGACTGTGAAACACATGTCTAACAAAAACGTGAGACTTCTGGGTGGTAGAGTGGTTGTGGTAGGTACCAAAACTGGCGTCTCTAAAATGAGGTCGGTTGTTGATGTTCTTAAGTAAACTAGTATCATAGCAGGAAGTATAAGTTCAAACAGAGCAAAAAACAAACGGTATAAAAGTAGTTATATCAGTACCATTTTCACTTCGGATAGGGAGCTGATACTCAGCACGTACATGGTGATCCCGACCTCGACGGGCTGACCTGAAAGTACGTCACCACGTTCGCATGAGTGGTCGTGCGTGCGCAACAAGAGATGCGAGCAGCCGAGCCGGGCGGTGGCGGCAGCGCCCCCGGCCCGGTCCTCTGTACACCCCGGTCGGCGGCGGCTGGGAGCAGAATGGCGGTCTGGAGATGCGAGAGTGCGAGCGAGACGCGCGCGCGCGGATGGTCCGCGAGCGGCGCGGCGGCGGAGCGTGGAGCGTCGCTAGGCAGCGGGCGGCGGCGGCGGCGGCGGCGCACGACCGCCATCGATCTCGAGCCCCACCCTGGGC
>JAODGE020014923.1:0-10711 GCA_027574965.2 Ecitophya simulans | reverse complement strand
ATTAAACAGTATTTAGTTGCATGGACAGTACTTATATTAAATTAATCTATTGATAACAGTATTGATAAGCCATAGCTACAGGGTTGGCAACCGTTGGCTAGGTGTCAGTGCCGGTCAACATTAAAAAATTATATCAATTTAATAAAAAGCTAAATACGCGTTTAGAGAAGACTAATTTTAAAATGTAATTACAACTAGCGGGAAAAGTCGCTGCACCCACCAATTAAACGAATGTCTCAAATGTTAAATAAACCAAACACCACGTATTACTTTGACTCGTTTAATTTTTATAATACTTTCATCCACATTCCTTTTACGCGATTGCGGCGAGCGCAAGTGCGCGACGTGATTTATTGTATTTGCCAAGTGCAATTTCTCGACACGCAACGCAAAAGAAATCGTGAAATTTAGTGAAGCATTGTGCCTAAATAACTTCCACATCCGTTTTGCCGAATAATTACGTCTTCGGTAAATTTGCAACATCTGGCATATTTAACACGCGTAACAGTGAGGTTAAACTTTTTATTACGCGCAACTTTGCACTTATTATCGTTATTAAAATTAAGGCGTAAAATAATTAAAATGTAATTTTTTTCAGTCAATTATTAAAAGTTGAGTATGAAGAAATATCAGCCATCAATATTGGTTTAACATTTGTTGCATATTATTAAACAATATTATATGTATAACATACATTAAGTTTATGGGTATTATTAAACAAATTATTTAACATAACAGAAATAATAAGTTTTAAAAACTTTTAGCACTTTGCACCGATTTCCTGTGGCTGGAAAAATTTTGCGCCTGCAGTTTGGCAACTCAACATACAAAATTTTTTGCACAACATTTTAAATTATTGTAAAATGTGCGTGTAAATGTTTATTTAATCAAATATTTAATTTGCAAAAATTTTATTATAAGTTATATAGTTAATATTTATTTATTAGTCAATAAATTTTTAGAATAATTTAACGCCTATAGTTATGCAACTCAACATACAACAACATTTTAGCAATTTGTAACTTTGGGTGTAAATGTGTTTCAACTAAATATACACAACTTAATACATAATAATTAATTATTATTTTGAGTAATATGTGGCTTTTGTCACTGTAAAATGACATCAATCAAAACGTATTAGATACACAACGCAATACAGAACGCAAAAAAACACAAGAAACAAGACAACAATTTTGATTAACTGTTTTAATAAATTGAATAATAATTTTGTATTCAATATATTTGAACAAAATGAAAATGTTAAAGGTTGTCATTGAGCGCTATCTTCAAACAGATTCCGCGATTCACGCTAGCAAAACGTATTTATCTATGATATAAACTGTAAACATTACCAATTATAACGCATATTATTTTATCCACGCAATTGCTATCAGTCGCATCGTTTTAGTTGATTGCCCTGCATAAATGTTAAAATAATAAATAACCAACTTATCGATGACATATGACCTAACCTCTTCGAAGCGGCAAAGGAGTTACAGCATGCGATAACTGCGATCGACTGTGATTCCGTCGCCGGTGAATAGTTAACAACATAATGCCCCATGTGAAAACGAAAGGGCAAACGCATTAATCGCTTATCGGTGCGCACGAAACGCCAGATTCACGACGATGCGTAAAGCGCGCTGCTAATAATCCGGTCGCCGGCGTTACGTCGCTCCGGCCACTCGCGAAAATGCTGTGCCGGAGAGCGCTCGGTCTAGTCACGCAAAACTACAAGCCGCACAAAACCCACCGGGCCTTCCTGCACGCGGGCGGCCCGCCGAATCAGGAACGGGTAAACCCGATCAAGCGAACGCTTCGAGTGTTGGGCAACAATGTCAAGCACTCGAAGCAGAAGTACGTCGACGAGCTGCTGCCTGCGGCGCCGTTTCCCAGGCACGTGGATATTTTGATCATCGGCGGCGCCGCGCACGGATCGTCGATCGCGTACTGGCTGAAAGAGAAGACCGGACTGCACGGTTTGTCTGTCGCCGTGCTCGAGAAGGACTCAAGCGTAAGACACAAATACGAGGAGTCATGACTATAAAATTATATCACAATCGTGTGCGTGTCTGTGCAGTATTCGAAGTGTTCGACCGTGCTATCGCTGGGCGGGCTGCGACAACAATTTTCGCTCGCCGAAAACATCCAAATCTCCGTCTACGGCGCCGAGTTCATGCGGACGCTGAAGCAACGCTTCGGAAAGGACGCGGACGTGCATTTCACGCCGAACGGTTATCTGGTCCTCGCGAGCGAGCGCGGTGCACAACAACTGCTCGATAACGCAAAGTTGCAGAAGGAGTTGGGCGCCGTTAACGTGGTTTTGGGCAAAGACGGCTTGAAGCATAGGTGAATGACGTCAGTGTGGTGGATTGTGGATCGAAACCCTGTTGTTATTTTTAAGGTTTCCCTGGCTCAACGTCGACGACGTCGAGCTCGGCTGCCTGGGCCTGGAGAAAGAGGGCTGGTTCGATCCGTGGGCCTTCCTCAGCCTGATGAAACGCGAAGCGGCGCGGATGGGCGCGCAATACGTCGACGGCAAGCTGGTCGGATTCGGCTTCGCGCAGAAGGAAGAGTTCCTCGTCGACGGCGCTGAGGGCGAGTACGAGGGCATCGACGAGGCGATCGTCGAGCTGCCCGGCGGCGAGCTGCGACCGATTCGCTTCGCCTACTGCGTGATAGCCGCCGGCGGCGATTCGGGCGAGGTGGCGCGGCTGGCGCGCATCGGCGCCGGCGACGGCATGCTGTCGATCGGGCTGCCGGTCGAGAAGCGCAAGCGCTACGTGTACTGCTTCGAGTGTCGACGGAACGGGCCCGGCATAAACACGCCGCTGACGATCGACTACACGGGCACGTATTTCAGGAGAGACGGGCTCGGCGACACCTTTCTCGCCGGTCTGTCGCCCGCGCCGCACGAGGAGCCCGACACCGAGAACCTCGACGTCGATCACGCGTTCTTCGACGAGCGCGTGTGGCCCGACCTCGCGCACCGCGTGCCCGCCTTCGGCGCGCTGAAGGTGCGCAACGCCTGGGGCGGCTACTACGATCACAACTGCTACGACGAGAACGGCATCGTCGGCCCGCACCCGTACTACCACAACCTGTACATCGCGGCCGGCTTCAGCGGGCACGGCATCCAGCAGGCGCCGGCGGTCGGGCGCGCCGTCGCCGAGCTGATCGTCGACGGCGGCTACAAGACCATCGATCTCACGCGACTCGGTTTCGATCGGATGATCGTTGACAAGCCCATGCTGGAGACGTGCATCGTGTAAAATGAACATCGTTTTTGTTTGACGCCTAGAGCATTATTTATATTGTGATTGTAAATAAACGTTGAGGTTTGTTTATGGATTCTGTGCTACCTGTTCTTAATGCAGGATAATCGAATGAATACTCGACGTAATTGGTTTAGTGCGATTCACGTTGTTCCGACATGCTTCGGTTCGCTCCGGCAACATGGCACGCTCGTCTGCGATTGGTCCGCAGAACAGCTCATACGGCTGCCCACTTTGATATATGTAAAATGCATGTATTTTACATTAGTAATTCAGAAATATCGTTATCGACATAAGTGTTTAAAGAAATAAATCGATGTATCGCGCACGCACGATGTTTCGATAAATGTTAATAAACCTAATCGTGTAGTGATGTCGAAAAGATATCGATATTTTTTCAATGTAACGATATAATATATTCTTCTAAAAAAAGCGCCCGCGATACATGGAAACATTTTTTTAAGCACATGTCCATAACAATACAGTATAAAGTTAATTTTTATACATATTCTAATATTTATATAGATTTTGTTACAAATATTTTACACATTTGATACACAAAATCGTATGAAATCATCAATACACCTTAAAAACCATTTCATTGAGCAACTCATAACAATATTAAATATAAAACAATCCCTCATAGCACACAATTTCTTTACGCCTTCATAAATTAAAGTCAAAATACAAATGCATTAGATTATAAATTGTACACCAATGACTTGAGTTATTGCTCCACATTGTCAGCTGTAACTAGTACGCATTTATGAATTTACTTAAACTGCGGATTAGGCCCAAACAAACTGTTGCCTTGTTTGCTAGCAGCCCTGGAAGGTGCAAAACCTAACAGTTTCTGTATATTCTGTCTGATTGACATCGTGCACAAGATGTAGAGGAAAATGAACGAGCAGTCAGTATAGTCATCTCCAGAGAGGTTCCTGTGACTGAGACCTTGAATCCATGATATTGGAACAAATGGCAGCTTCGCCACAACTCGACCATCAAATCTAAAAGTGGTAATATGCAAATAAATTTACCACTCGTAAAACTTGAGTATTGGTTACTTACATGCTATTGAACATGCTCAGTAGTGCAGTGAAGGCAAAACCAATAGCAAACATAGACTTCATCTTAACGAAAGACAAATCTTTGTTGTTGTTCTTAAGTCTCTCTTCTTCTCTTTCAATCTTTTTCTTGTGTTGCTTATCCAAGGAGTCTCCATGAGCTTCTTTACGTTTCTCGACTAGATAAATGCACGTTAAGTTAAGCAAGTCATTTTATTGATTGGTGTTCAGTTACTCACGCCGTTTGCTCTGTTTTTCCACTTCATTCTTGAGTTTTTGGTACTTCTCTGTGCGATAGACCATTAACCATGTCAATCCTTCGCCCAAAAGAGCCGTGCAAATCGATATGAAGACAATTAACAAAGTATCCGCCCACATATTTGTTGGCGAATTTGTTTTCGACTTATGTTTAATTCAATCGAACGCTTTAAATGTTAATTGAACTCTTCTTCCGAAGCGTTGACTTAGCAATGAAAGAGGTTACAACACATTACTGTTTTGGCAGATGACAGCGATGACGGTGTCAATTTATTCGACGAAAATTTAAATATTGTAATTTTAATAGAGAAAAATAGACAGACAATCTATAAAAAATAATTTTTACTAGGTTTTTTTTAAACGGATTTTAACTACTAAAAGAAGGAAATGCAGAAATGTATCGATATAAACAAAATTTTCCAAGTTTAGCTCCTTTTACCAGAGTGTATATAATACAGAGGAGTGCTCATCGCTCAATCAACACAGAATTGAACGTAGATTCGAATGCACTAATCAATTTTGTCTAGTGTTAATATTAGTTGAGATGTTGCTTAAAAACATTAATATTGCATTCAATTTTTGGCAAATGTGCAAAGATAATAAAATTTAAAAATCTAATTAAACAAGCTTAATTGACGCAGAATTGAACGTAGATTCGAATGGTGCTAATCGATTTTATCTAGTGTTTATATTAGTTGAGGTATTGCCAAAAATGGCAAATTTTAAAAATCAAATTGGCTTAATTGACGCAGAATTTAACGTTGCGTCAAATGGCACTAACCATTTCCTCTAGGGTTAATATGTTTCGAGATAATGTTTGACAAATGTTTGTCAAAATTTTAACAAAAGCGCAAAGTGGTAGTTCTGTTCAGTAATACAATAGTAGTCACTTAGTTATGTTTTTAAAATAGTATATTACGTTATATCGACAAAAATTGCAGCGAATATTACAATTTCAGCAAATACCTTTTCAATTTCAAATTGAGGCGAATCAATTTCAAGTTGGGATTAAACAAATTTAAATTGAGAAAGGAATATTGAAAAGAGAATAATCAACTGACAATGAACAATGAGATTTTCAGTAACAAAGTTGAGACTAAACAATATCAAGTTTAGATAAAACGAAATTAAAAATGGATTATTAATTGAAGGAACGCCAGAACAAACAATCACTTTGAAAAATTTATTTGCAAAACCTCTAATTGAGCAAAGAAAAAGTACGGTTAGATAACCGTATCAGCTATAAATAGGCTGATTGTAAATCGGAGAGGCCAAAGCGGCGTTTCCGAAAATATTATTAATCACTTAAAATTAGCAGTGTACCGATCAGTTGATAGAGCGTCTTTGCTTTGAACGAACAATATGCCCAACATTAAGAAAGCAGAAACTCATGTATTATATAGTGTATTAAATTATATACACTCTGGTTAAAAGTAACCAAAAGCTACTAGCTGTATATTTAAGTTTGAATCGCATAATTCATATCACTACAATTAATGATTATTTTAAAATTAAATTGCAAAATTTCATTTCTAGCGCATATGAATTTTAAAATTAAAAAAATTTGTTGATGACCTCTGTCAAAGAGGTAATAATGTATATATAATTTTAAAGGAGATTTATAAAGAGGTATTTTTGTACGTTATATACAACAACTATTAATATTAATAATTCTCCAATTAAATAGCAGGGTCGCTGCAAGGTCGGAATGGGTTCGCGCAAAGTCAAGGCAGGGTCAAAGTCTACTATGTTTAACCTTCTGGCAAATTTCAGTATCTGAAAACATAAAACATTACTGCTATATGAATTTATTATAACTAGTAGCATGGCACGAAACGAACGCATTTCAAAATGGCGGCAACTGCTCGTCGGGGCACACGCGCATGATCTTGTCGGCGAGGATCATCTTGTTGATCATTTCGTGCTGGTCGCGCCCGCCGGCGACCTTCTCCAGGTAGAACGCCTTCTCGAGCATCTCCTTGCTGGACTTGGGCAGGTACGGCGGATACTTGACGGTGAAGCGTATGATCAAGTCGCCCCGGACGCCCGGCTGGTCGACGATCGGCATGCCTTCGCCGGGCACGACCTTCTCGTAGCGATGTCGAAAATCCAAAAAAGTATCGATATATATCGAATCGATATATTTTGGAAATATCCTTATCGATATATAATTAATTTGAACAAAATATCTATATATCGATATATCGCGCTAGATTTTAAATATAATATTCAATTGTCAAGAATAAATTCTTTGTGTCCCAGTATGATATTTACAACCCGGTGCCATATTAGTCAAAATATTAGTCAAATTTAATATCGATTTATCGATATATCGAAAAATAAAATATCGTCAAAACAAAAATAAAATATCGATATATCGATATTTTTTCGACATCCCTACCTTCTCGTAGCCGGGACTGACGATATCCGTGATGGGCACGCGAATCGTGCGATGATCGATCGTGCAGACCGTGATCGTCGTGCCGAGCAGCGCCTCGCGCAGCGAGATCTGCGCCTGCGTGATCAGGTCGTTCGCGTCGCGCGCGAAGTGCTCGTGCGGACGGTCGCGCACGACGAAGACGATGTCGGCGGAGAGCTGCGTCGGATTCTGGTCGCCCTCCTCGGGCATCACGATCTCGGTGCCGGCCGGAATGCCCGGCTTGATCGGTATCGACAGGATGCGCTCGCGCACCTCGGTCTTCGTCTGGTCCGGCGTGACGTACTCGAGCCGTTGGATCTTCATCTTCTTCACGCCGCCGAAGAAGATCTCGTGCAGCGTCAGGTGCAGGTCGTGGTGCAGGGCCGGCTGCTTTTCGCGAAAGCCGCGTCCCTCGACGGGCCGGTCGTAGATCGGGCGCGGGTTTTCGTAGTAGTCGAGCAGGTCGGCGAAGGGCGACGGCGTGCCGAAGAAATCTCTGAAATCGTTTGTTGGCATTTCACGCACAAATGCGTCGATATAGATCGAATCGATGTATTTCGAAAATATCGCTATCGATATATAAATAATTAATCGATTAATAATTATTTATCGATATATTGCGCTTGCGATTAAATTGATTCTGAAATGGACAAGAATAGATTATTTGTGTTCTAGTATGATATTTACATTTAAAATATCGATTTTTATACCATTTCGATAGTCCAAATTTAATATCGTTATATCGATATATCGAAAAATAAAATATCGTTATAACAAAAATAATTATATCGATATATCGATATATTTTCGACATCCCTATACCGAACAGGAAAATTATCTACTTGTATGTTTGCATCGCGTCGCCGTGATATCTGTAAGCATGGTGAAATTCCTGTGGACCGGGAACGCCACGTTTCAATCCCTCCTCGCCGTACTGGTCGAAAATTGCGCGAGTCTTGGGATTGACCAAAACCTCGTACGCTTCGGCGATCAGCTCGAAGATTGCTTCGGATTTTTCGTCCGTCAGCCGCTCCTTGTTGAATCCCAAAGCTAAGTTTCTGTACCTGCAAATTATTCACGCTTTAATTCCTTCCTCCAACGATGTACTCGGTGGTGTTTACGCTTTTTTAATTTCCAAATCGGACGCGTTTCTCTTAATTTGCAAGACGCCGTAGTAATCGAGACCCATTTTGACAATACTGATCAAAGTCGAATTTCTTATTTCAGTCTATATCATTGACACGATCGTGTTTTTGTTTATGAAAACAAAACAATCTACGGTTGAATAATAAGTAATAAGCGTTTATACTATATATACACTTGTCTCGACAAGATTTGCTTAAAATTCGAACAAGTGTATTCAAAAGCTCACTTTCTTCTCTACAACCTTGTCCTTATTTGTTAACATTCATGACTTCTTCGAATATAGGCTAGCCGATTTCTGGCAAAGATGCATCGACAAACTAAATTCTATTAGTTGTTATATTGGTTGCAGAGTCGAATTTTTAATTTAAAAAAAAAACGCTTATTACTTATTACTCCGCCCAATTCAACGTCTCTGTTTAAAATGACAAAAAAAAGTAGACGATAATACAACATTTTGCTTCACTACATTTTCTCATCAATAGTTATTACAGAATAACAAAAAAAAGTTGACATTAAAGCACTCATTACTTATTATTCAACTGAATACATTCAAGACCGAAACATATTACGTTTTATCGCTCTAACTACGCAAACAAATGATTGCTAGTGGCTAGTGTTATCGGAATGTTACCAAGCCCCCAGCCAACCATAACACAATTATATATATATTTTTTCAAAACATCGATGCGTAATTGCACAGAATCAAATACTGTACATATCCCAAACATAATTAGATGTCGATAGTTCACATTTGCGGGTAAAGTCCTAGACGTTCGTGTGTCATTGGAAGACATGGTTTGATATATGTTACAACACACAGTTACGTACAAATTAACATCAACAACTAGCGAATTAATTGTTATTCTTTGCCACCCTGACTTCCACTTGAGGGTCTTCGATATCCCCCTTGCTTTGGATCAGCTTCAACTCCAAACTCCTCGGCGAAATGCCGACCTGCTTGGCGTGAGCGATGGTGCGCTTGAGGACGGCCTGCAACGTGGCGATGGTCTTCTCCAACGCCGCCTCCAGCTCGCCGGACCTGTGCATCCAGGCGAGGAACAGCGCGGCGAACAGATCGCCCGAGCCGGTGAAGGCGGCGGCGAACTTGGGCATCTCGAGCGTCACGCGCCGCGCCCGCCCGTCCACGCTGCTCGCGAGGGCGAGCAGATTGCCGTCGTTGCCGAGGTCGCTCGACGAGAGCACGACCGTTTTGCAGCCTTTGTCGTGCAGCTTGTCGATGGCGTGCCACGCGTCGGCGACCGTGTCGATCTTGCAGCCGGTTAGCTGCTCGACTTCGAACTGGTTCGGAGTGATGATGTCGGCGAGCGGAATGATGGTCTCTTGGAACAAGGGCAGCAAGTCTTGCGGCACGTACATCTCTCCGTTGTCGCCCATCACGGGGTCGCATACTAGACGAATAGAAAGTCAAACATAAGTTTAAAGTACGTTTCAATTACTAAGTCGAGTAATAAGTAATAATAAGCAAGGGCACTATACCAATCGAATGATAATTTTCTTCCCTATAACCTTCATTTGTGACCTTCAACAATGAGCTGAACCTCCAAATTTAGCTCCTCAAATTCTTCGAAGGCACATTAACAAACTGCTCAAACTTATTATCCTTTCTGAATGTCCTCTCTATCTAGAATATGATAGTACAAATATTTGCTCCACTAGATATGGGCAATAAATCGCTCATTACTTATTACTCAACTCAATATTTACATTGAGTTCTTCTTTAGACACTTATTCAATGGTTTGTCAAATTTACAGTACTCACCATAAATTAATCTTGGATTCACACTTTTCAAATGTTTTACGACAGCAGCAACCTTTTGGAGAAACAGGGGTGAACCAATGTAACCAGTCAACAAGTGAGTGTAACCATCATCCAACTTGTTTGCTTGTAAACCATCCACTAAATCACCCAAGTCAACATCTGATAGCACCTGCCCCTTGATACTTTCGTAACCAGTGTGGTTGCAGAACTGCACAGAGTTGATTGCATCCACTTCAAAACCTAACAACTTAGGAAGACAAAACGTTTCAATCCGTTCTGCTAACAGGTGGTCTGGATTTGATAAAATTCTCACCTGCAATGGAAAAGTTGCACTCTTATTCCCGACGTAACCGGAAACGACGTGACTCTGAATGGACAACACTCTCGGGTGGGCACTCATCTTTCTGATGCACCAATGATTTCGACCAGGTTGATTCAAACGAAACGACTTGATAGCATTAGTAATGGCGTGGTGCGAATGTGATCGCAAGGCGCCCAGGCAACGCCGAGTTGNTGCGTGCCGATAAGCGTTGATTACTGGGTAAACGTGTAAACATACATATGCGAGTTGATAGCTGCTCAAGCCCGTCATTATGGTTTTAACATGATGCTTGATGGAATGGGAACTCAATTAGTGTTAAGTATCGCTTGACTGCTCTACGTGAATATTGTTCTAGTTGATCGTGTCGGAACGTCTCACTTTCTAGGAGGGGTTATGTTTGCGAAAATCATATGATTTTCAAATTAATATTTACATATTCCTATAAAA
>JAODGE020014920.1:0-15522 GCA_027574965.2 Ecitophya simulans | reverse complement strand
GTGTACGAGGTGCTTGCAAGTTGATGTTGGGTGAATATGCGTAAAGTTGTGATGGTGTGCCCATCTAACGGCTGGCAGTGCATTCTCAACAGGCAGACAGATGTTGGAAGAGACTGGGAGGAGGGGCAGTGAACTGTCAGATGGATCTCAGGTGTGAATCACAGTGATATATGTGTATATATTTACATATTCACGCAACGATATAAATTTCGGATGAGCGTAGCCACAGGCAATCTACTGTACTACCGTGAGATGAACCTGCTGTATGTGTCAATCGACTTTGATGGTGGCTATGCGGCTATTTAAAAGAAAAACAAATTATGCGTCCTGACGTCTTTTGTATTCTTCTTCTTGCTCTCTTATGCGCACTGCTTCTTAGAGATATTTAGCTGGGGTATAGTCTTACCGATACTTCGGGTGCGCGAACACAGAGACGCAGACGAAAGGAGGCACGCGTGATTCGTAGCGATGCGCTCGTCGCTCTATACAAACCAAGTGCACCCAGCCGGTAGGGCACGTGGGAGTAGTAGCAACCAAAATGAAATGGAGGAGGTTGTGATTCAGGAGAACGAGGCGATGCTGTCGGCTCTCGGCAACAGTGTCGCGCAGATGAAGGCAATGGCTGGCAACTTGAATCGCGAGGCGGAGGAGCAGAATCAGCTTCTGAAGAGTTTGAGCGAAGCCTTCAGCACTGCGACTCGTGGCGTTGGCTCATCAATTGCTGGTTTACAAGGGGTTATGGAAAGGTATGGGTGGAAGCACACACTGATGTTTGGTTGTGTACTTGCCGTTTGTATTTTTCTGCTGCTGAAGCTCATCTGGTAGTAGTGGACGCAGCGAAGATTTTGCGTTTGCTCCTCCACATTTGTTATTTTTTTTCATACTGTCATCATCTGATCCAGTCATTTACATGCACTCTGCCAAAAGTACAGCGAGTTGGCACTGGACACTACATAGCTCTTTGGGAGCAATCATAGCACCTAATGAAGTAGTAACAAGAGGACCCATCGACACAATCGCTTTCTCTGGTAATGGATGGGTCATAGTCACTGTTCTCTTCTCGTCATTGTTTTTAAATACTATTCTTCTTTTTTCGATTTCCAGTGTCGTCCTGATTGATTTGTATGAGAACAACAGGAAAAAGATAAGGTCGTTGCAAGAGAGAAAGTGAAGCCAGGGGAAACGTTTTTAGGTTGCACAAACTTTGCCCCCTCTTTCCCCCCTACTTTCCTCATCGTCAGTGCAGGTGAGTATCATTGGATATATGATGGAGGGTACTACTTCGGCACCTCATTGCTCAGAACTGTTCCTTTATGATGGTGTTTGGGATAATCAGCGCTTGAGTGGGTACGCCTTGCTGATTGATCATAAGAGAAAGATTCCCAATCGCTCGGTGACGTATTCGAAGGCTCGTCACGGGTATCAGTGTCCGGAGTGTGCCGTATTCTACGATAGGAGCGTTGATGTTGTTGCGAGACACGCACTGCACTGTTCCGAGCGGGGAGCTGGTGGTGAAGCTACATACAAAAGTAGCAGAGGGTGGTGGCCTAGCGCGCAGCAGCTGCGTTTCTGTGGCGCTGCGTCTTTTCCTTGTCTGCATAGGAGCGCTGGTTGCCCAGCAGTAGACGCGAGGGCGCCGACAGACGAGTAGGCTCTCCTGCTATCCGCATTGTTGGCTGCTGAGAAGTTTTTGGCATATGTATGTACACATTCAAAAGACTGAAACGCGACAAGAGCACTGCTTCTGCGTGGTTTTGAACCTCTGAAGACTGTGTCTACACTACACTCTGTTGCGCCACTCCTAGTGGAAGCATCTGATTTGCGCACGTGTTTAGCTCGCCAAGGGGATGGGGGGGGGGATGCTTTCACGGCTCATACGGGGATGCTACTCTACCTTTTTTTTCTTAAATGTCTACAGTAGATACAGTTTGTTTCCCTCCTCTCCCTTTGTATGTGTGTATTTGTTATTATCATGGAACTCCGCTGAAGGCATCCAAATATCTCACTGTGACCTTTTGAGGTTGGTAATAAAGACCGCAGGATGCAGCGCAATCTTATTCATCGTGGGCTGGGGAAGCAGAGGGGGGCCCTCATGTTTACCTTGGGGGTGCCAAGGAACGTCGAACCAGCTGCTTCTGCAGAGGCCGTCGTCAATATCTATCTTGACGACGAAACACCAGAGGCACTCGCACCCCCACATCAGCTTGCAAACAACATTTGCAGTTATTATAGCCCAGACGTGTATAGTTATTGTGCGTTTGATTTTGCACACATTTTTCACTACATCAGATCACAATGTCACTTGTCAGCACTCATGCAGCGACCGAATCGGTTATTGCTTTCGCCTCATCAGCTCATCCACCATCGGCACCACATGTGGTATCTCCTGGGTGCTGATCGTGAAGCGGTGTTTCGAAAAGTACTCGACGACCTTCTTATGGCCCACGAGCACACGGATCTCTCTATCACTGCCCATTGCAAGCGCGAGGGCGAGGTGAGTCACGACCTAATTCCGTTCCTCCGTGGAGTGTGTATGTGCTCATCATCCGGGAGCCCACTCGCACCCCAAGCCAGTTATGTGTTTTCGGAGTTGCTACTGCGAGGCTACGTCTCGGACACGCTTTTTCTTCAGGGTGATTTTCACGATCGTGGTGCCACCCTTTCAGGGATGCTCTTATGCGTTGCCCGAGAGTATGGGAGCAGTGCAGTGATGATTGCTGCGGTAAATCTCCTTCGCCATCATGGGGAAAAGATAGACTACGCTCTGTCCAAGGTGATGGGTGCTATTCTTGCTAAAGAGGACCGCCGTTTGCTTGATTGGTCACTCAAATCTACACATGTCACTAAGTTGTCATTTTCTTCACGCAATGGGTGGGTGTGAGCACCGCGCTAGCGTCTGCGTGTGTGGTGTGCGTACTATTCCCTTGGCCACATTTTTTTATTCTTTTGTGTTTTCGCTTCTCCACGACACGCCTACCTATTGGCTCGCTATTCTCACAGGTAACTAAGATCTACGGCAGATGCAGTAACCTTTTAAAGGAAAGCGCATTGTACTTCATTACTGCGAGCTCTGTTAAACTATTACTCCTACTCCATTGCTTGATCATAATGGTCTCTTCTTATATGTATTATTGTCGTTCCAACGATTTTCTATTGTCACAGTGCACAGCGAGTGGATGGATAGTAAGATCTTCCGCAATTATACTTAGACACCAATGACACTGGATCATTTTGATGGTGAGCTCATGGAGAGGATGGCCATAGCTTTGTCATCCGTAGAGACAAAGTACAAGTTCACGATATCACCGAACCCTACCTCTCCGGGTGCCTATCGGATAGTGTTTTCACGTCCCACATTCCAGTCCCCAGAGACCCCAATATTTGTTACAATGGATTTGATGGTGGAAGCAAAGGCAGCAAATGCAGTGTCATTTGTAGGCCACCTAGAGGGTCTCCAATGGCCACTAAAGCTGCAGATGATTGGCGGGAGCATTGACACTTTCCCGGAAGGCTACATTGACAAAGCGTGGCTACAAAAGATGGAGGTGCGGAAGGTTGCTCTGTGGGAGTAAATAATGGCTGTCAACACTGAGCTGGATGTGAATGTACAATAACTGTCAACTGCCAGTCTTATCTGTCCATTGACAGATTATATTTCCTTTTCTTTCACTTACATTGCTTGAGAATCTACGCGACCTTTTTTATATATCTGGTGCTGCTAGCATGTAAATGAGTATACTTGTATATGTCTATTTCTTTATTGGTAACAGTGTGTGCGAGTGCGTGTGTTTTGGCTTTGTATGGATCCGCTGCCGGTGAGTTGTGCCTTTCCCCCAATCAGCATGATGATGCCGAAATCAGGTGATGACGTACATCTTTTCCCACACCATTCTTATTCACCTATCCCCTCTTCTACGCACAGTTCAATTATTTCTGAGTCCACTGTAGTTGTACTTGCTCATACCACAACTGCGTGTACACTAGTACGAGAAGCAAAGGGCATCCAAGGAAGCGGAACGTCAGGGGATTGATCAAGAAACAAACAAACCTGAACATTCTGTGCGTGTGTGTGTGGTGTTTCATACTCTCTATTTAGACAACCCTGCGCTGGCTTGAAGGCATGGAATCAATTCCCATAGTTGAAGATGCAGTGGGGAATGCGGGAAGCGATGAGCAGCTATTAGCAGGTCTTTCGTGGACAGAGAGAGTTCAGGGATATCTGCTCTGCTTTGCACTGGGCATGTTTTCCTCGATAATGAGCTGGCTTGCCCTTGGCATGGGGTCCTACTGGAAGTACACAGTTCTCTCGACACTGGGGAGCGTGATGTCGATGGCTGGCACCATTATTCTCATGGGCCCCACTGCGCAGCTTCGTTACATGTTCGACGAGTACCGTATTGGCGCTACATTGCTGTATTTGTCCTCGTTACTTCTGTCTTTTATCGTTGCTGTGTGGACAAAGTCCGCAGTTCTTTGTGTTCTCTTGGGCATACTACAGTATGCAACGTTGCTGTGGTACTCGCTCTCCTACGTGCCGTATGGGCGCGAGACCGTTTTGGCCTTCATCTCTGGCTAAAAACAAAACACACTACTGACGTCTTGTTTTTATTTATCCCATGAGGAACATAACTGCCGCTTTGTGACCTTCTTTTCTGTATATATATATATATATATATACATATGTGTGTGTGTATCTGCCGTTTCCTCGAGCAGGCAAATCCCGATGGAGATAAACGTAATTGTGTTGTGGTGATCTTTCAGTTCGCCTCCCAGCGCATACTTCTGTGGTGCGACGGGGGTGCTAGTTACGCACTCGTTACACGCAGAGCGACGGCCCTGGTACTGCACTTCACTCCCCTCACCGCATGATTGTCTCTACTTTTTTCTTCTTCACAACCACATGCACTTGCAGTGAAGAAATGACATGCGGAAGGTACCTCTCGAAGGTAGTGCATCTGCAATGGAAGTGAAAAAGAAGTTCACGCTACTACACGGGCAGCTCTCACGATTAGGGTTCGCCGAGTGGAGCAGCATCAAAGAGACGGATATTCTCAGTGGGGCACCTTCAGTTTATGGCTCGTTTCTACGATTCATTTTCAACTGCTTTCCGAATGTTACAGCGTCACTCATTTGCAAGTACTCTTGGTTTGTTATAGAAGACAATAATGCAGCGCTGGGTGCCACTACACTGCGTCTGTTAAGCAGCGAATTCAAGCAGCCCTTTCCAATCACTCCCCAGCAGTTTTTGCAAGAGCGGTTTGCCTCCCACAAGATGGATATGTGCTTAGCTCTCATTGACCATCTCACCAAGGCTAAGCGCTCAGCTGAGCGGCAGAACATGCTACCAACAGGGCATACAAGGAAACACGGAGCGCTCATCTGTGCGAGCGCGACTGCGAACTCCGAAGAGACACACAATGGGCCATCACATCCGGGATCTTGCATGGCTGTGGTTGATAATAGACGTCAGCTTTTAAATAACTTACATAGATCCGTTTATTGAATTCAACTTCTTTTTTTTTGTACTTTTGGTCTGTACGTCCGTGAGAGCGTTTGTGTGTACGTACGTGTGTGCTCGGTTACGCTACAGAATGATAAATTACTGCAAAATTAGTCTTCAATGGGAGTAATCCCTACAGCCACCACCGCCACAATCATACAGCGAGAAGTGACGCTGTGTTCGAGCACGAGTTTTTTTTTATACCACTTGTCAACCGATATGGGGAGCGTGCAATCCGTGATACTCTCTGTTTTTTTCAATTTACAAACTTTTTCACTTCATTATTGCATTCCTTTTGACTAACATAACATCATAAACCATACCCTGTGCTTTTCAAGTCTTGACTGATTCATCTGCATGAAGAATATCTTGGTAGAGGCGGAGCGTGCGTCGTCACGCGCAAAGATAGCAGCGAGCAACGTTAGCGGTCCTCAGTACACGTCCTCACATGGCCCGTACAGGTCAACCGAGGAGCAGCGCCAAATCGTCTTGGAGAACATTTACTGCGACTATGCGGAGCTGCACGCCCAAACCGAAGAGCTGCATGATCGTAAGAAGCAGATCGATTTGGATATATTTCAGAGCAATCACAAGGAAATTCATGATTTACTCTTTGGTGACTCGGATGTACATGATAGGGAATTGGGTGACTGGGACACGTGGGAAAAGGTGGAGTCCATCGTCAAAAAGTTCGCCTACGGCCGCTCTGCAAACTTAAAGGAAGACCGTAATCTTATCAATATTATTGAGGAGCGCCTTGCTGTCCTAAACGACAGTGTGAACTATTATCAGGGGCGTTCAGTTACCCTCACCACGAGCGCTGCAGAAGCACAAACGGAGCTAAATGGGCTGGCGCACCTTCTGCAGCTCAAGGGACAGCAAGTGACATCTCTTGCAAGTCAGAACAAGACACTTACTTTGCAACTTAAAGTGCTCGAGCGAGAGCGATTGCCTGTCACTTCACCCATCGATGGAGATGACCGTATCCATCAAATGTACAATGACATGAAGCATCTTATCGAGGCAAACAAGGCGCTGGAGAAGGAAAACACTGAATTGCGTGGTAAGCTCTACGCAAAGTTCGGCTTCGCTGAACATGATAAAGCAGCTCCTACCACACCACCCCAAAAGGTGGAGAGTCACGACCGTCGCACGTCTGAATGGGTGGCTGCGCTGTCAGAGGCTGATTCCCGCAAGCAACTTATTGAACAGGAGATCCCACTTTCGGGTATCATCATCGAGCTGCGCAAAACAAAACAACGTTGGGCACAGCGATTGGAGTCGGAGGTTGCTGGGATTATGGCGCACCTGGACGTGGACGCTAACGCTATCGAAGCGCAAGCAAACTCCTTAGGTGTTGCGGGAAACGACTCCTTCGACTATCCGTTTTTTGTCTCCGCCTCTGGTGCCTTCACGCACTACAGCGGGCACGGGAAGGCTTCTGCCATGCCGCTTTTACGGCGCGGCGCAGAGGTGGCGGTGGCACCGCGAACGCACACTGAGGTACCTCTAGTGACAGTAACTCAAAACATCCACAGCGCATCCACTACCACCTCCACAGCCGCAGCCAAGGATCTGCACAGCAGCAGTGGCGGCGGGGAGGTGCCCTTCCTCACCACGACGGACGCGAGCCCCAGCAGGACACCCGGCCAGGCAGCCTCGCCTGGTTACGTCCTCACCACTGCGGGTAGTGGTGACCCTGACCGGAGAGAGGGCGGCCCTGCGATGCAGCCATTCAGTGGTGGACACAGTGGCCCTAGCACTATTCGGGACAGTGTGACGAGTGAGCCCAAAGAGGGTGAGCGCAGCCCCATGCCATTTCCTGAAACACTGCAACCAAGCGAAACAGCGTCGTCTCCAATAACAGCAACAGGCCCAGCGGCAGTAGCAGTGGCATCTAAGAATACCATTCCTGCAGAAAAGGTGAACACGCTGGCATCTACGGCGACTACTATACGCCAGCAAAACCCCACATTTTCAAGCCACACAGCGAGGAGCGTTGAGAGCAGCTACGCCGGGGCCTTTCCGAAGTCACCACCACAGCATTCTGTAAATCAGCTCCCTGGCAGTCAGTGGGGCTCACTTCAGCGTGGCATTCTAGCTGTCGCTGAGCTGTCACGAGCCGAGTGTCTGCGTAGGGAAGCGTTGCATGTCAACCAGCTACGAAAAAAGGTTGTGAAGCTGCACATTCGCATCGGAGCACTCTCCGAGCTTGCGCGACGCCACCCCACGGTGCTTTCGGAGCTCTCCGCGGAGGAGGCGATTGCAGTACGCAACGCCGGGGACCTCTTCGCCGCTTCAAAGGCGGCGCACTATCTGCACACACAACAGGAACAATTTCAGGCATTGGCTCTCACCGCTGACGTCAGCAGTGTGTACAGCGACAAGGACAACGCCTACGATTCCATCAAGTTCAGCAACACGGAAGAGAGCGTTGCTATAGCTGCACTTCCCAAGTCACCCCCGACAGACTTTTCACACGACGGCGATGCAGCACAGCCCTCTGCTGTGCGTGATAACACTGCGGCTGAGCTCCCTCCCTCCCTCGTGGATCCACCGCTGATCGTTGGGAACAGTGATGTGGTTCCCGAGCGCACCCCCAGGAGTCTCTCAAGGCTCCCTTCAAAGTTCGCTACGAGCAAGTTTGGGAGCAGAAGAGACCTTCAAAGTGCGCTCTCACCCACCGCACTGCGCTCAGCGGCTGCAGATGCAAGCGCTGCTGATGGTAGCGGGGCGGGTTCATCTACTGCCATGCCCGCGGGTTTGCATCTTGCAGCTGAAGAGGCATCTATCTTCAGCCCATCTTCACCATTGCTGTCTGTGCGTTCGTTTTTTGGGCGACTAGATAACAGACCAACCTCCACTTTTTCATCACCACGAGCCATTAGGCAGGGCACTTCGTTCCACAAATCGCCTCGTGAGCGATTCCCGAAGGTCTCGAGTGGGAGGAGAGCATCTCCGCCGGGCGCCAACCCAAGTATTCCCCAGAGCCCGCAAGGCCGCACAAATATTGAGTCTGAAGGGGAGACAGTCGTACTCAGGGGGGACGTTGCCCTTCAGCAACTGTGCAGACATCCACACAACTTCTCACCTGTGCTGTTCGAGGTGAACAAACTACGCACAGACTTGGAGGATGTGCGCACGAGTAGCAATGAGCTTGCGGAGGAGCTACGGGAGCTATTCGCCATACTGCGGAGCGTGTTTGCTTCGCTTACGGTGATGATGTGTGCGGATCCGGGAGTACCGGGGACGATGGCTGCCTATGTTGATCAGCCTCCCATGTATGGGGGCCTCACTGAAGAAGATGAGGTATTCCAACAGCTTGCTGAGCAGGTGATTGAAAGCGCGACTGAGAAACGTGCCTTGGACATACTGGCAAACGAGTATGGCATTGTGCTTGATGACTACACTGGCAAGTCAACGGGCCTAACAGATGAGCAGTGGCTGGCTAAGAAACTTCGGCATGCAGCCCTTGAGATGGCAAAGGAAAAATTCTGTGGCGGCGTCAGGACCCACCGTACGAATTCGAGAGCGATACCATCAGCCCCACGTGTAACCTCGCGTCCGACGCATTTTGACCAGTACGAGAGAAGCAGCAGCAGCTCTCAGTCCCCATACGTCTCCCACGTTCCCCTTCGTGGCGCCACACCACCAGTTGCTAGCCATCCGCGCTACCCTAGCTCTACTCCTTCGAGTGACCATAAACAACCTCTACAACATAGTGACACGCGGAGCGCCAAGAAGAGGAATGTTCACTCCAACAGCGGCCCAACGACACCGGAGCCCAGACGCCCTCCCCCGCGTGCATACGATAGCGCGGCGGCACCATCCGCTGCTAGTGACCCACCATCCGATCAGCCCGAATTGATCTTCGATTCGTTCTTTTTCAATGATGTCCTAAATAAGAAAAATGTAACTCCACAGGTGCACTCGCCCCTGCAACGCATGCTTGAGTACATGAAGGATGTCTTGAACCGCAGCGATACTCCCGATACTTCTGAACCAAGGGATGCGCAAAAGTCGGTCGTACTCCCAGCAGAGACCTCGGACTATGTTCTACACGGTAGACAAATTGCCACGCGCACGCGCACTAGCAACGTCCCCATGGTTCCTCAACGAAGTGCTTGGTACCACATTGAGAGGGCGATGAGCAATATTGGCTCTAGCTACGACGGCAATATACCTGTTCCTGTGAGCGGGGGCCAGCAAAGGCGTTCGAGGGTAGACATTCTCGAACTACTGCGTGCCCTGCAACCACCAGCACCACTGGATGGTATCCAGGCTATTAGGCCGACCGTCCGGCGGTACAACATACAAACTGCTATGAGTAGGGCTCAGGAAGCTGCGCGAGCACGCATTGAGGCTGCCTCCAAGGTGGTCAATAGCTCAATGTTCAATAATTACGTTAAGGAGAAACTCCTGCCCATCGCGACTGCGGCGGACCGCATCGCCAGGGGACAGGCATTGGAGCCCCCTCTCCGCAAGGCCATCAAGGAGCTCCGGGACCAAGAGGAAAAACGCAGAAAGCGCAATGCAGATTTGATTTTTCGGAAAGTCACTACGAACATCCGATCTCGGCAGTTGCTTCAACAACCAATCTTCTCTGGAAATGCATTTCCTTCCTACATCGCGGTGCTCTATGAGCGTTGGCGTACCAAATTAGAGTCTGAGAGGAACGCGAACGCAAAGGCGCAATCAAGGAGTGACGCGGAGCTGCTAAATCTTCTGGGCTTGCACCTGCACCCCGAAACCAATAGTAGTCAGCAGGGCTCCTTTCTTCCTCCGCTTTTCACCATACCACAGCAGCAACAGCAACCACCACCGCAGCGGGAGAAGAAGCCTGCGCGCGGCACTACGCGAGCACCCAGGGGAGTGAGCAGTTTCCACTTTGACAACGTAACTTTCCCGGCCACCAAAGGAAAGAACTAATTTGGGATGCCAGCTTACTGAGATGCAAACTGTGCTTTGCTGTCGAATGCGGCTTAATCTGTGGCTCAACAGCTCTTTGTAATTTATGTACATTAGACAACTGCGTTTGCTACTTAAGCATCTGATACACGCAGCCACGTAAGAGAATTTTATCTTGATGCATACACTCTGTTTTTCATTTGTGTGGCTCCACTGCTGCTGATTTTGCTTACGTACTTTCATCAGATAATGTAAAACGTTCTCTCCACACCCCAGTCGCCCAGTGTGACATAACATAACACCACATAATTGTGCCACTCCTAATGAATAACCAGACAGCATCCCACCGTTTTTCTTCCACTTCATTTTTGTCATTTTTTTTCCTTACAGCCTCTCTCTCTCTCCCACATCGCCTCTGTCGACAACATCAGTGGCCCACGCGCATGTTCACGTCTCACTGCTTTACCGTGGCTGTGGGACTATTGTCCACGTTACTGGTTTGCGCCGAGTTCTGTGATTTCCACGATGTGGCCTTCATGGAGTATCTCGAGGAGAGCCTTCACCCCACAACGTGGATAGATTTTAACCACTGCGACTTGGACCACGTAAAATGCGACAACGTCGGACGAATCACCGAGATTTTCAATAACAAGAAGGATACGGGGTATTTCCCCACCCTAACGGATGCTTTGGATCTTACCACGGGCTGGGTCGGCAGCGAGTCCATAATGAGCCTGACAACTGTGGATGGCCCGATCCCTGAAGAGTGGGGCTGATGAGGGAGCTGCCGGAGATTACCATTTCGAACACCGGCGCAACCAGGTCGTTACCAGAACGGAGCAGACTGTGGAATCTGGAGAAGATCGCGATCCCTGGCAACAGTGGTATTTTCGGCACACTTCCCAAATGCTGGGCGGTCTTTCCCAGCCTGAGGGACGTGTCGTTTACTGGGAGCAGCTTTGAGGGCTGCCTGCCTGGGATATGGTAGCTTCACAGTGTCCTCAGAAAGCGTGAAGTTCTTGGATATACTGTGTGGAGGGCTCTCAACAGTGGCGACTCGTGCGGCTGACACGCTGACTTTGCGTTCCTGAATTACCTGGTGATCTGCTTCAGCCCTGGCGAATGGCTCGATGATGATGATTACTGCGCGTGACCAGGGAGTGTCACTACAATCCCCTCGCTGGCACGGATGTGCTGGATGGGTGGATTACGCACAGTAGTTTTTTGTGTCTCTTTTACTATTACTGCTTTCTCTCTGGAGATTGTGTTTGTTCTTTTCGATATAAAGCAGAGTTACGTGACACCTACTGCACGTGTGAAAGGTGTGATTCGTACATTGCTACTCCCCCCCACCCTCAGCCCTTTGATTCTTCATCTAGATTCTGGTATGCCGGCGCTCCGATGTGGTGAGGTCAGGGATGACAACGTGAGCACTACAGCGACCCCGCTAAGCAAAATGCGAACGCTCGAGTACCAATGGCTATCAGCGAGGAAAAGGAACATCAAGCGCAACTCGAGGAATCAATGCAGTGAGACAGCTCTGCAGCACGTGAAACTATTGCTTTTTTGTTCACTTATACTGATTCCTGAGTGCGTGTGCTGTGAACTGGTGCGTATTCCCATGTTTGGTTTCCCAGCATATTCTTTTTCTATTGTACTCTTTTTTTCAGTGCTCTTCTCTTCTGGCACTATTCACGAGCCCCGTGTTGAATTGAAGGTGGGTCACTTAGTCCGCACGCTCTACATGCGCGCATAGCGGGTCACTCATCAATGTGTCAACATCTATATGAAGATTCAGGTTATCTGTTTCATTTTCCTGTTCTATACTTCTAGCCACTGGTCCAACACACATAATAAAGACGTATGAGTCGTCGCATAGACGATGACTACGTGTCAGTTTCTTGTTTTCTCCCTTGACTCAGGTTGTCTTACATCATCTACTCTCATTCGCTATGAGTTACAAGCGTTTGGTTTGGGGATTACAATTGCATAAACTGACTAATAACCCATAG
The DNA here is from genome assembly GCA_027574965.2 of Ecitophya simulans. Lineage (NCBI taxonomy): Eukaryota > Metazoa > Arthropoda > Insecta > Coleoptera > Staphylinidae > Ecitophya > Ecitophya simulans. The sequence continues at coordinate 3,102 of JAODGE020014920.1, read as the reverse complement.
TTGGTGTTCGACTGCTGAAGTGCCAATCTCACTCGGTTGACGTTTCGGGTTACCTTTCATATTTTTACGAGTATAGGGTGCACCTATAATACCCTATCGAAATCAGATACATTCCTTTCATCATTTTTGTGTGTGTGTGTTCAGCTTTGCTTCCATTTTTTTTCCGTTACTTCCAGCTCATCATATGCTACTTTATCCACTCTTGATTTCATTGTGCTTACTATGGCCAGCTGCGCGCGTTGAGTTTAAATGCGTTAGATTTGCATCAACAGCCTGAAGAATGTACGAAATAACGCTTCTCGCAATCTCTCGTTTGCTCTTATGTGAAGAGTAAATGAAAGCTTCAATTAGCAAACAGTTCGGTGTTGTTGTTGCTTAGTGATTAAATGGATAGTTTCTTTATGCACACCTAAGTTTGTTATATTTGTTACTATTGTTCCCATGTTGCTAACAATCCTTACGTTTGCATTTTGTCAACGCAGCAAGAAGAAACATCATGCACATCTCTCATTGTATGACGAACTCATGCATCGATGATGAAGTGGGCGTGCGCTTACTCTTCACACTGACGATGCCTCAAAGATGATAATGGTATATGCAGGTAAGAGCTCTACTGTATAGTTCTTCACGTTACTGGGTTGAGCAATTGATTTTTCGTACATTTTCAATTCGTAGTCAAATACGCATTCACGTCATACTCTTCTCCCTACGCTATGGCCGGCTATATTTGTTGATGCTGCAGTAAGCGCTTTTAGTTATCGCTGAACTAGTTGGCCCACAAACGACCTTAAGTTCCCGGCACAGCACGCAAGTGAAGGGTTATTTTCTTTGGTTCCCATCAACCTACCCTTTAATTGTAGCGAGCGTATATTTGTTTTTTCCTTTTAGCAGTTTGCCCGAAAAGTATAGCTCAGCCTGTTGATGAGGCTGTGACTCGTTTTTTCGTCAACGGTGTACCATATTAAAGCATAGGTAAGACTATGAGGGGGCTTCTATATTGTAATTTTAAGTTGCCTGGCTTTTGTATGTTATATATATATATTGGTCAAAATGACTGTTTTAAGCGATTCCCCCACTAGGTTGATTTGATGTGAATCCATGAAGCGTGCTCAGGTTTCGCAAAATGCTTCTGTTTGTGCGCTGCATTTGCATGCCTCCTTTTTTTTCGAATCATACGGCCTGTCCGTCAACTGACGTATTATATTACATGAGCCGTCGAGCTTTTTTTTCTTCACCTGCGGAGTTTATTTTTTAGCACACAGCGAATGTGATGCGCAACTGTGCAGTTGCGGGGAGAGTCTTGCAACTGCAGCGTGATTACCCATCGTGTGAAGGGCCTGTCGGATTCCTCACGTGGTAACATTCTCTGGGAGCCATTATGAAAACAAAATCATCGAGAAACGTGTGAACTGCCCAGCGTATTTACACTGCCATCCAACGCTAGCAGTTGCGTGTAGTCGTGCAACTGGTGCGTTCGCATCCAGCGTACTTCGTTTCTTGGGATAATGCCAACTCTATCACCTGCTTTTCCATTTCACTTGTTCTCTGTGGCGTTAGTGCAATCATTAACAATAGGCTTGTTGGGAGGGGGGCGTTCTCAACACGTACTCCGCTCCCTGGAAAAGCCGGCGATCTCAGCGTGGTGTTAGGCTCTAGTGACTATGCACCGCAGAGAGAGGCGCAAAGCTCAAAGGCTAGAAGCGCACAGCGTAGATCCAAGTGATGAATAACGGATGTGCGGGCAAAAATCTACGGGACGCAGGTCGCATGGATGGCAGCCGCTTGCTGCTGACGTCAACCAGCGTCATCCTATTTATGTCACCACTCTCCTGATACTGAGGAGTGGTGATGTGGAAATGAACCCCGGCTCCCTTAAGGTATTACAAGTCAATATATCGTCATGCTCAGCTGTAAAGCTGGCATCATTAGTATCGACAAACCCGGACATAATCATATTGCAAGAGACATGGAAGACCACGAAGACGATCGCAACTCGTTGAGGCTCAACTTTTGTGCCTCCTAGCACTGCTTTTTGTCGGTGCATAGAGCTATGGCGGCGCTGCAAGTGTCAAAGTTATCCCTTTGCAGAGGCGGGTGAATGTGGCTCGCGCCGTTGCTCTCGGTCTGTCGCAGATTGTGGAACGCCCCTATTTATCAGAGGACGGCCGCGTTGTCATCCATGATTTTTTGGGCGTGCAGTTCTACGGCGCCATTTCTCTTGGGTCCCCTCCACAGGAACTCCAAGTGATCTACGACACTGGAAACAGCAACCTCTGGGTTCCTGCTCATAATTGCTCGCTCTCATGTCTTCTGAAGAAGCGCTATCAACCGACGCAGAGTGCTGCAAACAGCCCAGACGGCCGAGATTTGAAGATTATGTACGGGAATGGCCCAGTCAGTGGGTATCTTATCGCGGATGAGGTCACCATTGCGGGCTACAGCGCACCATAGACGTTTGCCGGCATCACAGACGCTACCGGAGTTGGTTTGGCCTACGCCTTGCCACAGTGGGATGGCATGGCTAAGTATTTCCGTGCACAACCTGGAACCTCCACTCTTTTCGATCACCAGGAATAACGACAGCATTCCTAACAAGTTTGCCTTCTACTTCGCACCGGCCTCTTCGAATGAGGGAGAGCTGATGATTGGTGGCTATAAACCCAACCATGTGACTGGAGACCTCGTGCGTGTCGATCTTACCACAAAGACTTACTGGACAGTGAAGATGGCCTCGGCATTCATGGGCAATGCCAAGCTCAGACACTGTAACTGTCATTGTGGACTCTGGCACTTCACTCATTGTTGTTCCCAAGGATCTTCACCCGGCGATCGTGAAAATGCTTGGGGGAAAGGAGGTGGCTAACGGCCAGTACTCCGTGGACTGCGTGAGTGTCGCGACACTTCTAGAATTGCACCTTGAAATTGGTGGCACCACTTAGACTCTTAAAGGGTCAGATTACATTATCAGCGACGTGAGCAACACCTGTATTATCGGCATCATGGGCATGGACCTTCCCGGTCCTATTGGGCCAGCGTGGATCCTTGGTGACATCTTCATGCGTCCCTCGGCTGCGCTCTGAGGGACCTCCCTGGGCTTGGCGT
>JAODGE020014914.1:0-12973 GCA_027574965.2 Ecitophya simulans | reverse complement strand
CGCCGCCGCCGCCGCCGCCGCCCGCGCCTGTGTGCGTGCGGCGAGCACGCTTCCCCCCGAAAGCCGCCATCCTCATTGATTATTTTGTTTTCTTTCGCGCGCTCGTGCCGGCGGCGGCGAGGTGTTGGCGCACTACGAAAATACCCGCCCGCAGACGCCGCGGTCCGCGGGCGGGCGGGCTATTTTCGATGCGCGAGCTTCTTGCCAGCGGCGCGCTTCGGTCGAGAAAAACGCGCGCGCGGCCGCGCTCTTTGTGAGAGAGAGCTGTGGCCCGCCGGCCCCGCCGGCCCTGGCCGACCGCTCTCCGGCCGCTCTACCTGCGTGCCATCCGTCCTTCGTCCGGGTCCGGCCAGTCGGCCAGCGGTGCTCTTCGCCAGCTGCGGCCGCGTCGCGCCGCGCCGCCGATCCTCCGCCTCCTCCTCCTCGCCGCGCCGCCGGTGCGTGCAGCCCGCGCGGCCGCAACCCGATCGCCTTCACCGATAGAGCACACACCAGCTCTCTACGCGCTGCCATTGTGCCGCACTTTCGAAACGTCTCTCTCTTTCTCGCCTCACCACTACACCTGCGCGCGTCCGCCCGTCCGCCCGTCCGCCTCGCGCCGCGCGCTCACCATCAGACTCACCAGTGCCAAACCTACTTCGCTGCTTCGCGGCGCGCGCGCGCGTCCTCCCGTCTTCGCCGCACCGTTGAAGTATGCGCGCCGTTGCAGAAACATGAAGCTGGAGCCGCAAGACGACGGCTACGAGACCAGCGGCGACATGATGCTGCCCACCAGCCACCACCACGCGCCGCACCACGCGCACCACCCCGACGTCGGCGTCGTGCCGCCGCAGGTCAAGTGCGAGAAGATGGACGACCCCTACAGCTTCATCGACGACGACCCCATGCCCCTGCTGCACCACCAGCACCACCAGCAGCAGCAGCAACAGCAGCAACAACAGCAGCATCACCATCAGCAGCAGCAATCCATGCAACACCATCATGTGCAGCAGCAGCAACAACAACAACAGCAGCAGCAACAACAACAACAACAACAAATGCACATGCAGATGGCCCAGGCGGCTAATCCCATGATGCAGATGCCGCCGGGGCCGAAGAAACGAGGGCGGAAAAAGAAGATTAAACCCGAAGAGTGAGTACACCCACCCAGCACGACTTACTTGCAACTTCCTAGTTCTTCAAGTAATTCCTCGTCGAGCTGTCCGCCTCCAATTAGACATCGTAGTGGGCGTTAAAGTTAGAACATACCAGATCGTAGTTATCACAAAACTCCCCATGGAAAAAAGCGAAAGTGGTGCCCAATTCAGTATCTTATTAGACACCTGAGCTTCTTCCGAAATATGTCTGTCAGATTTAATCCAACCGATCAAATTAAACTGTATGGAAATATTCGCGTCCAACCTTGAAAAAATGACCCACACAAATTTGACTTTCTTAACACCTTATTCAAGGCCAATTGTGCGCACGCAAGTGGGTGAAAATTTGCGCAAGTGGCGACGCTCGCCCGGAAACAGGCGCCGAGGTTGTTCCAACGTCCGAACGACACTTGTCAAACGAATCGCGCACGCCGCGCAATAAACACGGATCATATGTTTTAATGCTGGGTCTACAACCTCCGAAGTTGCAACAGTAAAAAACGCAAAACAAACACTTGTTACACGAGAGTTGCGCGAAGTTTTCTAGGTCGTAAAATTGAAACTCGCTTGCACTCGGCGATGTTTGGCGCGTTCGCGCGCGGCGTCCTTTGTTCGCGTCCTTCTCGCTCGCCGCCGGCGCCGCCCCACGCGACGTCGAAGTTTCCGGCGCGCGCGCGCGCGCGAAAAGTTTCGGCCGCTCGCGAGCGCGTCATAAATATTTATGACGAAAACAGACGATGAAGAATTTAACCCCCTTCGCAAAGTTTCCTCGCGCCGCCGCCGTCGCCGCCGCCGCTAAACATTTAAATTAATTCACCTGTTGCGCGAGGCGCGCGCTTTGTTTTTTTGCGCGCGCGCTTCGCTTCGTTCGGTCGAAGATGCGCGCGGCCGGCGTTATCAATGCGCGCAGATTATGCGCGACCTATTGAGATAATTCAGCGACGCGCGCATTTTTCGCTCGCCGTCGGCGGCCGCTCCGGGGCGGCCATTTTGTGCGCATGCGCGTCCGGTCTCGTGTGCGGCGTGTGATCTACGGTCGCGATACGCACGCGAGAACGCGATTCACGGTTCGTCATCGTTTTACGCGCCTACGAAAAACTGTAGCGAAATTAACTTTCCATTGATCGTCTAAGATCGTGAGGTTTCGTAAGTATATAGTCGATCGGCCTGTTTCAGCGGAGAGTTCAATCCGGACATGAACGCGGCGGCGCTGAACGGCGGCATAGCGCGACCAATCAAAGAGCGGAAAAAGCACGACCGGTTCAACGGCATGCCCGAGGAGGAGGTCTCCAAGCGCACCCTGCCGGACCACATCACGCCCAACCTGGACATCGTGATCGTAAGTGCGGCACGCCCAGTCCGCCTCGGACACGCCCACACTGACGCGACGCGTCGCTTTCCAGATCGGCATCAATCCGGGCCTGTTCGCCGCCTACAAGGGCCACCATTACGCCGGGCCGGGCAACCACTTCTGGAAGTGCCTGTACCTGTCCGGCCTGACGCCGCAGCAGATGTGCGCCGACGAGGACTACAAGCTGCTGCAGGTCGGCATCGGCTTCACCAACATGGTGGCGCGCGCCACCAAGGGCAGCGCGGACCTGACGCGCAAGGAGATCAAGGAGGGCAGCCAGATACTGCTGGAGAAGCTGCGCAAGTTCAAGCCGAAGATCGCCGTCTTCAACGGGAAGCTCATCTACGAGGTGTTCTCCGGCAAGAAGGACTTCAAGTTCGGCCGGCAGCCCGACGTCATCGACGGCACGAACACGGTAAGGTCGCAGGCGTGGTAAGCGGGTCGGTGGGTTGACGGTCGGCTTGATGTCCAGCACATGTGGGTGATGCCGTCGTCGAGCGCGAGGTGCGCGCAGCTGCCGCGCGCCGCCGACAAGGTGCCCTTCTACGCGGCGCTGAAGAAGTTCCGCGACTACCTGAACGGAATGGTCAGCCAGATCGACGAGTCCGAGCTGGTGTTCAGCGAGCCGCGCGTCAAGTCCTGCTACGAGGCCGAGCCCAAGGCGGAGTTCGGCGGCGACGGCCTGACGGACGTCGGCGGACTGAAGACGGAGGACGGGGCGCCGATGCCCGGCAAGAAGAAGCGCGGCCGGCCCAAGAAGATCAAGCTGGAGAACGGCGAGGAGCCGCCGCCGAAGAACCCCAAGCCGCGCAACCCGACGGCGCCGGCGAACGCCAACTGTGATTTCCCCAAGAAGAAGCGCGGCCGGCCTAAGAAGGTGAAGGTCGAAGACAGCAGCATAGCCCAGATGGACGGGCTGGGCGTGGCCGTGGGCGTGCCGTCGGGCACCACCGTCGTGCCGGGGGACGTGGGCGCGCAGGGCATGGGCCTGTCCAAGTGCTTCTCCAGTCCGTCGCCGATCCAGTCGCCGAACAGCTTCTACCACATGACGCCGGCGCTCACGCCGCCGAACAGCACGAGCAACCTGTACCCGCCGCAGCACCCGCCCGCGTCGTACTGCCAGTCGCCGCGGCCGGCGTACAGCACGGCCAGCCCGCGCCCGGCGCCGCCCTTCAGCCAGTCGCCCCGCCCGCACTCGCAGCCGTTCACGCACTCCGACCTCAGCTCGGAGATCAGCGCGGCGATCAGCTCCGAGCAGCTGGGCTCGCCGGCGTCGCCGAGCCTCGGCCCGCCCGACTTCGACCCGCCCACGAGCATGACCGAGGAGGCGGAGTGTCGGCTGGGCGCCGGCGGCAGCCCCGCCCCGTCGACGCACAGCGGCGACCACGCGCAGCACCCGCAGCATCACTACCACCAGCAGTACCATCCCTACCCGCACGCCGTCGACGGCCAGCAGCAGCAGCAGCAGCCGCCGCCGCCGCCCCCGCAGCACTACCCCTCGCCGAGGCAGCCGCAGGACATGGCGACGAAGAGCCTGTCCGGACTGGAGTCGCTCGTCGACCAGATACCCAGCATCACCGAGGGCGAGCCGCCGCCGCTGGGCGTCGGCGGCGAGCACGGCGGCGAGTACGGCGCGCAGTTCGGCGGCTACCATCGCGGCGCCGTCAGTCCGGCCGCCGCGTACAACTACTCGTCGACGCCGGCGCCCGCCTCCGCCTATCCGCTCTACCCGACGCCGACGTGGAGCGCGCCGCCGTACGAACCGGTGCCGCTGGTGGGCGGCTATCCGCAGCTGCCGTCGCCGTACGCGCAGTCCGCCTACGCCGCGCACCACCACCACGCCGCCGCCGCCGGCCTGCACGTGCCCAGTCCCAACTACCCCTACTACGGCTACCCGCAGCCGGCGCATCCGCCGCCCGGCTATCCGCCCTATCTGGGCGGCTTCTGATTGCCGCCGCCGCGCTGATCGCGCCGCGACCGCCCTCTGCTGTGTGTACCTGTACGTGCGTTCGGCTAGCGCCTAGCAAGTCCGTGCGACGGGAGTCACGGGAGACTTGCACAGGGTAAACGGTGATATATTTTCTTCTCTCGCCACTCATATTTTCTCTATTCGAAACTCTCTTGGTCGTCGTTAGGTAGGCCGGCCTGGTGCGACGGTGGACGCGTTCGGATCTCAGCATGGCAGGCAGCGTGAATGTGTGGCGCGAGTGTTGTGCGTGCGCGTGCGCGTGTGCCGCGTCGTCCCCTCCCACTCTCTCTCTCTCCGCCTCCCTGCCCCTTCTCGCTCTCTCTCACTCTCTCTGTCTGTCACATATCACATGCCGTCGCGGCGACGAGTCCATTGCACGACGCAGCGACACGCGCCGCTCCCCTCGCGCACACAACTCTGTAAAGTACGCTCGTTTTTACGAAGAACATTTGTGAACAAATACGTATTATAATTACTTATACATAAACTAACGAAGTACATAATGTAATATAAACTCTTCGGGCGCCTATATCATTGTGATTTTTGTGTTGTCGGGTCGACGCCGCCGATCGCCGCCCCATCGCGACCGATCTTATTACGTACGGACATTGCTCGGACGAATATTATATTAGCAAATTTCTATTTACTTATTGCGATTATTATTACGTTTCTACTAGTGCGAATTTCATTGATTCCTATTATATTCTACATGTTACGGATTATCACTGTTGTTTAAATTAATTACGAATACTCTCGCTAGTTTTACAGGCAATTGCAACCCAATCAGACAAACGGCTATCGATTCGTTTCGTGTGAAATCGGCCGCGCTCGCCGCCGGCGCGCTCGATCCCGTACAAGCCGCTGCGCACCGTCGGCGAGCGCGCCCGAACGAATAAACCTAAAGACAAAAAATTGATGAAATAAATTAATGTTAAATTATAATGAAATGAAAATAATGAGAAAACGAACTATGATCCTTCGATTTTTGTACGTTTAATCAGTATTAGACTTGCATACAATAGCAAATAAATATGATGGAACATGAACATGATAACGACACAAAAAAAAACACATAATAAAAAATAAAGAAACGTTCTTCTTTATTCTGCTCAGAATTGGCCTTGTGGTTGTGCTTTACTCACTTGTGTGTTCGTCTCTGATTTTTAGGTTATGTGGAGGTTATGACTTTGGAATGGGCGGAGGGGGAACGGTTTGGCTAGTTCGTTTGCCCGCCGCCGTTTCCGGTCGGCCCCGGAAGGTTTCTCGACGCAGAATGCCCGCGAACCGGAAGTAACTCGCCTTGCGCCAGCAGCTGGAACCGCTTGTGACGCAAGGCGAGATTGACATGCCTCGCATAACCCTAAAAATAGTCCGCGTTTCGTACGCGCACGCCAAAAACGACGAGGTCACGCCTCGCCGTCGGCGCGGCGTAGTAGCGACGACGTGTGTGGGACGACGCGTTGCGTAAAAATATCGGTCGACAAGGACGCGCACGTTTTCGCCGTCTCTTCGGTCGCGCACGCCGATCGGCCGCTTCGCTCCAAACTATGCAACCCAATCTACAAATCGTACGTAAACATGTCTATTCGAAAAACAATCAACGCGCGCGTCGTGGCGTAAAGACGAAGAGAGCGAAAGTTGCGTTTTAATTGGAAACATCTCGACCTATCGTTATCTTTACATGAATATATAATTTGAATAATTTCTTAAGTGCAACGTCGTAAAAAGTCGTACATGCGTTCGCACGACACCTCGCGCACTCGCCGCCGGCCTTGTCTCTGCGCCCGATCGTCGGGAGGGTCACTGGTGTCGCACCACCGGGCTTACGCTATCGGTATATAAAAATATATCTTTGCAATATGTGTTAACAATAAATAATAACAACTACGTGTCGGCGACGGGCTTGGGCATCGGCGCCGCGTCGACGACGAGCGCGACGGGCGGCGCCGCCTGCGTCGCGACGGTGATGGCGGCCGTGAGCGCCGACGCGGACTTCTTGTCGCCGCCGGCGTTGCACGGCACGTTCGGCGACGAGCTGCGATCGCGCCCGTCCTGGTCTTCGAGGAACCGGTCCATGAAGTCCGTGAGGCCGGGATGCAGCGTGTACTTCTTCTTCTCCAGGCGCGACTTGTTGGCGAAGATGTCGTGACGCTCCGACTTCTTCCACAGGTAGTAGAATTGGACTAACTCGCCCACCGAACGTGTTCGCACCTAAGCGCAACCGCAATGTGAATGTGCCGCGCACGAACGCGCCCGACGACGTCGCAGCGTACCTTGTGCTGTTGAATCTGGTGGAAGTTCTTCCCGTACGAGCGCACGCCCGCCTCGAAATTCCGGCACTCCTCCTCCGACCACGAGCTCATCGCGTCCGAGGCCGGGATGACCTGAATGCCGATCCGCCGCAGGGCCTCCTCCATGTTGTGCCCGCACTGCTGCAGGAGGTAGAGCGCCTGCTCGTCGTCGCGCAGCTGCGCGCCCATCGGCAGCGCCGGCGGGCGGTTCTGGCTGGCCGCCTTCTTCAGGTACGCCTCTATCTCCGCGTCGGGGATCGTGTTGGGGTCCCAGAGCAGCTTGTCGTCGTTCTCGTACGGCAGCGCGTCGTCGTAGTGACACAAACCTTCCGGTATCAGCGCCTGATAGTCGCTGCCGACCATGATCGTCTGCGTAACCCAGAAACATATCCGCGTCACGCTCCGTGGGGCAAGTGGAAATCGTATTTGTTTGCAAAATGATAATGGACGAGGGACTGCAATTGGCTGATGGTCGAATGAAAAAAAAATAAATTAACCTTATTAACCTTTCTCCACTCATCCTCGTCGGGGCTGTAGTCATAGTCCTCCTCCTCCTCCTCGCTTACTCTCGACACAGCTACAAAAACATTCAATGTGGACGTTACAAGGCAGGGGATGAAAAATTGTGATGCTTACATCGCAGTAGCCTAGATGCATCTTGGTCGTTCTCTGGAATGGACTCGTATAATGTGTGCAGGTTGGAAGGCTGTTCGGGAGGATCAGGCTCGCACTCGGCCTCCTCTTGTTCAGGCCCTTCTTCATTCATAGGCTCCTCTGGCTCTGGCTCCACCTCACCTTCGTGCTCTGCCTCTTGTTCCTCGTCGACGGGCATGTCTGCCTCTTGATGGTTCTCGTTGTGATAGCCGTACATAGCTAGAAGCTCCTCCAGCGGCATGTTACTCTCCTGGACGAGATAAAGGCGAAAATTCCAATGTTTGGTTTAATGCTATTTGGAGGTTAGAAAAGACGCGCACCTTCTGCAGACTGGACAACTCGGCGTTGGGGTCCTCGGCCTCGCCGGCGGCCAGCGCCTCCTCCTCCTCGAGCGTGCGCTCGTCGTCGAAGTCGTTCACGAGCATCTCCACCGAGGGGTCGAACAGCTTGTCCTTCTTGGACGGCGCGGCGGCGCCATCGCTCTGCGTCGCTGGTAGCACGTCGCCCATCGCGTTCAACGCATGCCACCACCGCGACCCCGTCACTCCCGCGCCCGCATCCACGGCCCCAGCCACCCCGGCGACAAACAAACAACAATCGCGCACAACAACAAAGTGAGGTTACGTTTGTCGCGCGTTCGCAGCGCGCGCGCACATCGCACGTTCGCCGCGTCGATTCACAGTAATTTGCGCGCCCCAACTCGAGCGAGCCCTTCAAATCGTGACGGAATCGGAGATTTCGTGACTTTCGGTGGCGATTGCGGTTGTTGTTTCGCTTTTCCCTCGGAGTTTGTGTGAAGCGTCCGCCATTAAAAAATTCCAGTCACGTGACGTCTTTGCCAGCTTTACACAAATTCAAACTTTAATCTTGCGACGTTTAAAAAATCAATTAATGGTACACTTATTCTATACGTTTAAATTGTTTTAAATTATAAATTAATTCATTTTTATAGTTTTGAAAAGATGTTATGCAATATTTCGTAAAAATGTATTATTTTGATTTTTTGGTTGAGTTGGCAACGTTGCACAGTTAATCTGGGGAATGCTAAGTTATTTCTAGTGAATTTCTGGTGATTTTAGGCGAGTTTAACAACAAATGCCCGTCCCGAAGTTAATCTCGCCTGTTAATTAGCTAAAAACTCAAAATACTCTTCAAACTAATTGCTGTCAGTCAAGTTTTGGCGTAATTTGTACAGCTGCCAGTGTTTTCGGTGGAGTTGGTGGTGAATTTGAAAAATGCCACTAGGCGAGAGCGGAAAATAACCAAAAATATTGGTAGTTGGTAGTTGGTAGCAACGCGTGCGGAGAAACGACAGTTTGGCATTCTGTGCGTTCGGTCCGAGACGTTTTTCAACAACAATAATCGCAATTAATCGCGCCTGGCGCTGGACAATCCTCGCGCGAACGATGCCCAGCGCGCAGTGATCGCGTCCCGATGAATCGCGCCCGAGAGTGAGCCCCCGGACGCTGGCGCGGTGCGCGCACGACGCACGCTCGGCTAACCCACAACGATGAAAATAAATGCCTCCGTGCGCGCTCCAGGAATGCAAATAAAAACATTGCGAGAACATATGTGATGCGAGCGGGTGTTGGTGCTCGCGCGCGCGAGTAGGCGAACAATTGCGAGTGTGGCGGAGTGCGCGCCGCGACGATGATCAAGGAGAAGCACGAGAAGGCCGCCGAGAGCGGCGTCAAGGAGGAGCCGGGCGGCTCGGAGAAGGACGCCGTCGGCGAGCCGCGCGTCAAGAAGGAGGAGGACCCGGCGGCGTCGGGCGCCAAGGGCGCCGCGTCCGCCGTCACCAAGAACGGCGCCGTCATCGGTTCGACGAATCTGGGCTCGCTGCGCGGCGACGTCAAGACGGAGCGCGAGGACGCCGACGGCGGCGCGCCGCCGGCGACAAAGGACGAGCTGGATCCCGACCTGCCGGCGGACGCGTTCGGCCTGGGCATCGTGAGCAGCGCGCCGAGCGGGCCCGCGGACGGCGTGCAGTCGCTGCCGAGCAACGTGGTCAGCAAGCAGCCGAGCAGCATGGAGGTGCAGTACATGCAGCAGCAGAGCCAGATCTTCGTCTTCAACACGATGCTGGCCAACACGGGCGCCGAAGAGGTGCTGCAAGGGCGCTTTCCGTCCATCATCGCGTTCCACTGCTCGCAGCCCGGCACCAAGAAGTACCTGGAGAAGAACCCGCTGAAGATGGCGCAGTTCCACCGACAGGCCGGCCAGTGGCCCGGCGCCGTCGCGAGCAAGAACGTCAAGTGCGCGCGGAGTCCCGCGCCGCCGCCGACGAAGCAGAACCCGACGAATCCGCCGGGCCCGCCCTCCGACAGCCTCGACTTCCTCAGCGGCGATCCGCTCGAGGACATCGCCGATCTGCCCTGGGAGCAGAAGGACGGCGAGAACGGCCTCGGCGACGAGATGGATTTGAACGTGCAGCCGTCGCTGCAGGGCGTCAAAGTGCCTGACGAGAACCTCACGCCCCAGCAGCGGCAGCACCGCGAGGAGCAGCTCGCGACCATCCGCAAGCTGCAGCAGATGTTGTGCTCGGAGGGCGGCGGCGGGGAGGGCGCACCGCCGGGCGCCAATACCGCGCAACAGCAGCCGCCGGCGGCATCGCAGTCGGGCGTGCCGGAGGGCATGGACCTGCCCGGACCGCCGGGACCGCCCATGGACTGGCAAAAGATGCAGTACAAACAGGGAGCCGGACCGAGGACGGGCGCGTCCGGCCCGGCTCCGAGGTTGCAAGGCCCTCCGCCGCCCTACCACCAGACGCCGCGCTCCGCCAGCGTGCCGATCGCGCTGCAGAGCCCCAATCCGGCGTCGCCCAACAACCCCACGTCGAATCTGTCGCTGCCCTCGCCGTCGCGGGCGTCGTCCGCGCTGAACTCGCCGGCGGACACGGCGCGCTCCTTCGGGCTGCAGCGGCACGTCGGTGCCACCGGACAGAGTCCCACCTCGCAGGATTCGCCGTCCAGGCCGAATCATAGCAATCCGGGCACGCCGATTTCGTCGCACCTTTCTCCCAGCGTTAATACCAGTAGTGCCGATACGAATCCATCGACAGGTACGATATTTACGCAACTTCACGTTGCACACGAACAGCCAATTGCTGATGTCTGTTTTAGATGGTTTATTTGGAAGGACATTGCAATCGATGGCAGCTCAACAGAAGCAGATGTCTGTGCCAACGAGTGGTGGTCCGAGCATGGCCAAGGAGCCCAATCTAATGCCTGTTCCTTCCCCTCAACAGATCCAGTACTTGAACGCCTTCGAGGGCCAAGAGCTGATCATTCAGAAACAGCCCAACACGAGTTTAAACAAGGAGGGCAACATGATTTCGCCACCGTGAGTTTTCGGCCGCGCTTCCACCCGCGAACAGATAATCGACGCGATGTGTTGTAGCGTCTTGCCCACCACCATGGACGGCGGCTTTTCCGGCAACAATGACATGGCGCACAATCGACTTAGCGGACCCAACACACCCACGTCCATGGACATGGGTCCCCGGTTCCCGGGCACGCCTTCGGATGGCTGCAGGTTTTCCGTGCCGAGTCCTCACACGCCGTCGGCGACAGGTGCGGCGTTTCTTCGCTCGCGTGAAATGCGCTCTCTGATTTTCGTCGTCTGTGTGTTTGCTTAGATAAACCCAATCGGTTGTCCGGTTCCGGACCCGGCCTGAGCCCGCAGACGTCCGGCCCGCCGCTGTCGGATCCGATCAAGAGCGAAATGTTCCCCGTACCTTCTCCGCACATGATGGATGTTCCTAGATTTCCGGGGCCGAGCCCAAGCCCCGGGAACAAGATGCCCGGCAATTTCGTCAACGTGTCGCCGTCGGGCGCCGGCGGACCGGCCGGCAAGCCGCCCAACGCGATGGACATGCCCGGCGGCAGTTACTGCGCGCGCAACGACAACGTCCCCCTGAATCCGAACTGCACGAACGCGATGAGCAACCCGAAGGTGTCCCACTTCGACCCGATCTCCTCCCTGGCGCAGATGAGCCAGCAGCTGACGAACAGCGTGGCGAGCTCGTTGAACGGCCAGGGCGGGCCCGGGCCCGGCATGATGAACTTCGGCTCGCCGTCGATGCACATGATGGACATGGGCGGCTGCCACGGCATGCCGGACATGGGCGATCCGATGGGCATGGCCCAGATGCAGGGGCCGCCGCACGGACCGCCGCACGGCTTTCATCCGGGCTCGCCGATGGGCGGGCCGATCAGATCTCTCTCGCCCAAGTTGCCCGCCGCGTTCGGCAACCACGTCGGCATGTCGATGCCGCGCATGATGGGCGGACGGCCGCCCGGGCCCAATCCCTACAACGGCGCGAACGTTCAGGTGAAGCCGAACGCGCCGAACACCATCCAATACATGCCGGCGAAGTCGCAGGTGGGGCCGAACCCGCCGCCCGGGCCGCGCGGTCCGCCTTCGCTGGAGTTCCTGCAGCGCTACGCGAATCCCATGGGTCCCGGCATGGACGGGAAGATGCCGCCGGCACAGGGCATGCAGTATTTCGGCCAGTGCGGACCGAACGGCCCGATGGGCGGTCACATGGACCCGATGCAGGACGGCGGGCCGCTGGGGCCGATGGGCGGCTTGGGCAACGGCGGCGGGCCGATGATGGGCGGTCCGCCGCCGAACATGGGCATGATGCCCATCATGCGGCCGATGCGGGGCGGCCCGCCGCCGCAGGGCATGATGCGCATGCCGATGGGCTTCGGCGGCCCGCCGAACGGCCCCGGCGGCCCGCCCCCCGACGGCATGTTCCAGGGCGGGCCGCCGCCGAACGCGCAGATGTTCGTCGGCGGGCCGAAGGGCAGTCCGATGGGCGGCGTCGGCATGGCGGGCGCGATGGGCGGGCCGCCGCCCGACGCCGGCCAGCCGCTGCCGCCGTCGATGAGTCAGAACAACAGCTTTAAGAGCTCGCCCTTCGTCGGCCCCACCACCGCCGACCCCAACTACGCGCAGCAGTTCCACAACTTCCAGCAGCAGCTGTACGCCACCGGCACGCGCAACCCGATGGGCGGGCAGCCGATGGGGCCGGGGCCGGGCCCGCCGCCCGGCCATCCGCAGCAGGCGTACTTCAATCCCAAGTAGCGGGGCGGGGCCATACACGCGCGCACCCACTTGTTTATCGGTAGATTATGTTAACACTATTGCTCATTTAAGTTTTACGTTTATCCAATTCATCTGTTAATCATACTAGTAAGTTTAACGCGGCCGCACGCGCCGCCAACGTCATAATCAAAACAGACAGATTGTATTTATGTTATCTCATAGTGTTGTTTAACGGATAATTTTACGCATCACACGCAAACAAACAGAACGCATGCGACGCGCGGTGCTGGTCGCGGACAGGAATCAAATCGAATGTGACGACGACGCGGACGCGAACGAAGATACTAATTAGTTGTAAATAAAATGTACATACGCATTCTAATTACAAATTGCTTTTATTTTCAATAAAATGCCTTGCAAACTTATGCGACTGCGCCTTTCTATTTGACGCCAAAGGTGGCAATCGTGGTCATGTTGGTGTTACAACGATGAGTCTGGGGACGCAATATTTAATTGTTTC
>JAODGE020014908.1:0-18368 GCA_027574965.2 Ecitophya simulans | reverse complement strand
TATCATCTGATCGGTTCGCGCGCGAACGCCGCGCGAGTTGCGCCAGTCGTTCGGAAAATGCGCGTCGGCGGCCAACTTGAATGCGAAAGTGCGGACAGCGCGCAGGGCCAGCTGATTGATAGATTCCGAATGTCTAATCGTTTTCGGCATTGATTGATCGATTCATTACGCGTTTACGAGCTCCAGACTCGGGGCATGTTTTGAAAGATACGGCATCTTTTTCTAGGTATGCCAAAAGCGTTCGTTATAGCTTTGTTTTTAATAAACAATTAGAGACCTAAGATCCCACACCTGTTAAAATATCAGCTTCATGCATTTCAACTCATGACTGCTGCAAGAAGACCGACACAGTCTGATAGAATGAAGAAAGGTAGTCGCGTGAAGGAAGCAGAAAAATTAAGTAAATATCGACGTTAAATATTAAATACTTGTAAAGCAACAGGCTGGCAATAAATTCTATGATGATTTCGGTCTGGTTATCCAACAGCGAATTTCCCATGGCCTGGTAATCCGCAGACCTTGCAACCGCTGCCGTCGTCGCGCGTCAAGACTTCCAGCCGCGCGATATTTTCGTTAGCCCTTGGACTCGAATCCGTAGGCGCGCGACTGCCGCTTTTGTCGAGCGCACACCTGTTCATTATTAATTCGCCGTCGCGCCGCGCGAGACGCGCTCCCTTCCGAGGAGGCATCCAACAAACGCACCTCCGAATGACGAATCTAGGAATAGCTGAGAGCCCGAGCTCGTTAATCGGACGGACTTTTAAAGTTTCGACGTGCCCGCCACAGCTCGTGCAATGCGCGTAACTTAATAACGAGTGATCGCGGCCCGCAAATAGCTTACACTAACGTATAATTAAGATTATAATTAGCGCCGATTGCGTTCATCGCGCACTCGTCGCCCGGGATGCGACAAGGAGCGCGAAGGCAACCGAATCGCTGCGGACGGTCGCGCGCTGGACGGCGTTTGATCTTTTCCCGGGCCTGCAGCGACGATTGTGGAGACTTGGCATACGGAAAATAACGCTTTTCATAGTGGCGTGGCCAGCGCCTCGTAAATCAATTTTTTTCGGCCGCCTTTCATCGCCTCACGGCAATTTCCCAGACGGTTTTATATGTTCACCCGCGTTTGGTTTACGCTCGAACACATTGTTTACAATTATCGCATCACTCGGCATTCCTGTAAAAGTTTATTGCATCGCTCTGCAGTTATTTCGTGCGTTTCGTTCGCAACAAAACGATTGATTGCGATTCTTCCTAATTTTGCCCGTTGAACAAATTGCATTCGAATAACACAACGTTTGCCTGCAAAAAATAAAATTGTTTAGCGCATAGATTTGGAAACGAACTTTTTTCTTGTGCCAACTTTCTGCAGGCAGACGCTGCCATATTAAGATGACATAAGAACGAAACATGTGCAAACTAAAATATTGTCTGTGGTAGTTAATGATTATTAATTTCACTTTCTTAAAACAGTAACTCATTTGTCGAGCTTGTTTGGTACATAAACTGTAATGTAATGTTATCGAACACTGTTATGTTTGTTGCTCGAGTTTATGTACACATCAGCGACTTCCTGAATCTAAATGTATACATCCTCGCTCGCATGTTTGAAAAACTTCCGAATTTTGAAACGATAGCTAATTACGACGTTGCAGTTTATTTAAAAAATAAATAATTTTACGTCATAAAACTTTACCCACTCTTGAAGATCGAAGGATTCTGGAAAAGCCGCGTTGAGTATTTATTTCTCCAACACTTTTTGCATCATCCGATAATATACTGTACGTCGATTAAATAAACATTGCCCCAAATAAGTTTTCGTGTTGGTGCAAGCGCAAAATGCAGCTGTTTACGACGATCGAATTTCATGATCTTCGCGATAGCGCAACGTCTGCCGTCTAGCGTAATAAAACGGGCCGACCCCGGGCGCATCGACAAAAACGTTATTAATAGTAGAAAAAAATGTGCACAATCATTTGGAAAAATCATCGCAATCGAGCGTTTTTTAAATGGCAAAGCCGTCGCTGGCACTCTCGGCGAGATAACTACGAGTTGGCAGCGGCGTCGCGAAATAAATCTTTATGGCTGTTTCTCTTCTTTCTGTTCGAAACGTATTACGGGTATTTATAGTACGCTTCATTATAAACCGTTGCGATGCAGCGCACGCTAATGATAACGACGCGGCTAATGAATTTACGGGCGATTCGGTAGGTATAAAAATAACAAGGATCATTTGTTTTCTGGGATAATTTCCACAATAGCGTCGCGGGGCGTTATTTGGCGCTTAACTGCTAGAGTAACAACACCAGGATAAATGTAGACACACAACGTTTATTTACACGTGTTGTCAAATATTTGCAGCACGTTCCTTCGCGCATAATCGCCGCCGGCACGGGGCACGGACGTCGCCGTCGCCCGTCCCAATGCACGCGGGCGCGATGTACGCGCCGAATCCTTCTCCTTGAAACTAAAAATATGTCCGCACGACAAGTATTGCCGCCGTACTGCCATAATCTGCGGCATAACAAATTAAAAACTACGCCGAGAAGGTCAATCCTTTGTGAACGCCAAATCCCCAGCCAAGACATTTTTAGAATTTATTATGAAATTATGTACCTACTCTCGGCGACGAGCGCACTTCATCCATCGATGTCGCGCGTCGCCATTCCCAGCGACAAGTTTCTTTATTATTAATATTTTAATACCCATCGATAATGCACGAACCCTGGGAGACTGGTGCGTCTAGCGCTAGCAGACGACACCTTTCATTATCTGCGGTATCGTCGGGTTTCCCTTTTTCTGAGGCTGAAAAATCAAACAGAATTTCTAATCATACAAAACAACGATCGCCACGCAACAGCTGGAATGCGCCAATTTGCAATGATTTTAAATCCAAAATTAGCACTTGAACATAATGCCGTGCACAACCGCATCGTAAAACGGTAATAATAAAATCGCGATAATTTAAATTTCATGGCCATGTCTAATTTCGGAAGCAACACTTTAAAGCGGTGCGCAAAAATTCGCGAAAGAAACAAGTTGTCACCAATTCATACGCTAAACCGCCGAAAACGTTCCCAGCAGCCAGACGCCAGACTCAAAAGACGAGTGACACCTGACATAGGAATGCGTGCGCATTTAAACGAGAAGTTAAAATCACTGCAATTTGAGCGTTGTGCGAGATAGAAGCGTTACCATAACGAAAATGTGCGTCGGCAGCGAGCGTTGCAGCAAGGCGTTCAGTTGCTCCTGCCGCCACGCCGGTCCCTCGCTCTCCGGCAACGACAGCACCAGCTTCGGCAGACACACGCTGCCCGCGATCAGCGGATACAGGTTGTATGTCAATACTTTCTTGGCAGACGGCAGGATGCTCACGCGAAACTGCTTGAATCCTGCAAACATGAACGCATCGCCGCTCTCGATGTTAACGTCGATCTGAACCAGATGCGACGACTTGTTCGTCAGGTGGTACTCGATCAGCATCGGCGTTCGCACCAAGCCGTGGGCGGGCACGGTCAGCTTGAGTTCCAGCGGGATCCAATCGATCGGCGGGCCGGCGAGCGCGGTCTGACTGGTGGTCGCCGGTCCGTTTGATCTGAAACAGTGCGCGCGATGTAACAACGCACGTGCGCGCGTACTTCGGCGTCGGTCAACCTGCGCCAGACGACGGTGTACTGTCCGATGGCGATGGGTGCGTCGCTGCGTTTCGCAGTCGTCGCCAAGTACATCTCGGCCGCCGATTCGCCATTCTTTAGTTCGTGGCCGGCGATTTGGCATTCGGCGTCGGCGTCCACGCAGCGCACGTTCGAGTCGCATTCTAATTTCGTGTCTTCTATTATAATGGGCCAAGGCGACAGGCAATTAATAACGGGCATAGCGACGAATTCTTCGTCCACGTACAGTTTCGTGGCGTCCTCGAACATGCCGGTGAGATAGCGCGTGGCGATTTCGAAAGGCTTCACGACCGAGATTTGCAGCGTCGTCGCGGTCAGGCTGGGCACAACGCCGTCCAACACGAACGTCGCGCGTATGTTAATGTTGCGATCGCCGATCTTGTGCGCTCGCATGTAAAGCACGAACGACGTCGCTCGCTCGTCGTGCTGGAAAGCTATCGGCAGCTTCTCGATGCTTCCGTCCGCGCGCCGGCTGAATTCAGCTATAAATAAACGTTTTATGTGTGCGGTTCCTTTGCATTGTTATTGCGATAATGCGACGCGCAAACAGGTTTTATTAAATTGAAAATATTTTGGCTTCGCGGTGCCAATCAAGCGCGCGTATTCCCAAAACATGACGCGCATTCGATCCGGACAATGATTCTAAACGCGAAATGACATAAATACGACTTACTGTTGTCGGCGCCTTCGTCCTCCACCAATGCGATTTCGAGTTGCATGTTTGAAACTTTTTGCTTCTCTTCGTTACGCATGTGAACAGTTATTTCGTACCATTCGCCCAGCAGCGCCGGTTCCGCGTGCGTAAACGTTAATTTTAGCTTCGAGTTACGGGGCACAATCGTCGAATGCAAATTGGGATAGACGTTATCGAATTCGGAGTCCTTAGGCTCCTTCCGGAAAAATTTCAGTTGCATCGGTATGCTGCACGCGTTGCCAGTGCCAGTAAACTGCAAAACCAGCTTCCCCATTTCGCCCAGATGTAGGTCAACGGCAACGACGGATATTTCATTATTAATGTCGGTTAATTGTGGCGAAAACGCAACAATAAACTTCTTCACGATACCGGGCTTGAAAAAATAATCGCCGCCCTGAACGAAGTAATTGTTTGTCTCGTTAAAATGCTTCACCGATATTCCGATCGTGCTGAATTTCATCGGAAACTCGCATTCGTTGCGAACGTACACCTCGACTCGAACATTATCATCAGCTTGATATTTGCTCTGCAAAAACCTGCACTTGCAATCGATGCAAGTCGTGATGTTGTTCATGTCAAGGCGCAAATCCATGTCCGCATTCAACGCTTTCTCCCATTGGGGTTTCGCATCGATTTGCACAGTGGCGTCTTTAATTGGCGATTGTCGACTTAGGACGCGGACCAGGTTCTCGTACACGCTCTTTTTCTGGTCGTACGTCACTTGCGCGTTTTTGCCCAGAAGTTCTAAACTTAAAATGACGAAATCCTCGATGCTGGCAATTAAGTAAGCGCAAATTAGCGCGCGTTCCACGATGTGCGAGAGTATTGACCACCAGCATTCCGTGCGATAGTCGAGCAGCATGTGTGTGAGCAAGCTGCAACATTGATCAACGTCAGCGATGCATGGAGGTAACGATTATTAATTGGTTTCGGTTGCGTTCGCGACACTCACGTTAGTGCCTTGCCGTAGTCGCCCGAAACGAAATATTCGTCGGCCATCTGAACGACCAGGTGGCGACGCGTCCGAGGGCATTTGTACGTTTTGAATTGCGTTACGGCCAAGCCGTACAGCCCGATGATAATATTGGAATGATTGACGTTCTTTTCTAGAAACTGCAGCGCCTCGATTCCGGAGCTTTCTATTTGTGGATGCGGCGGCTCGGACGTTACTTTACGCCATGGTCGTTGTCCATAGAACTCCAGAGTTTTCATTCCGGCTAGCGGATCGTTATTAGGATAACTTTCGACGCTCTATTTTAAAATTAAAACAATTAAATGATGTAGCTGGCTGTGTTTCTAATATACTTACACTGCATAACTCGTAGCAGCTCAATTTCCTTAAATTAGCGTAGTAAACAGCTTGTTGATAATATAATCCGGGATGTTGTGTCTGCACGGCGGGTAAACCCATCTTAACGGCTTCATCAAAAATGTCACCAAATGTGCTAAACTGTTTCGAGAGCCATGCGTAATGCTCGAACGCCAGTTCGGCGAAACCAAGACGCATTTTGAATCGCTCCGTGTGAGTCTTGAACTGGGAAATCGCGTCCCTCGGTAAATTCAACGTAAACATAAGACGACACAGTTTGTAATTAATAAAACCCGCAACAGTACGAATTTCATTCGCGTTGGTATCAACGATGCGCATTTCTAATAAATTGTTGTAGGCATGAGTGTAATGTCTGAAAACAACATAATAAATATGCTGCGTGAAGAAGCAACAATCTCAATTGATATACTTATGAGCAGCATGAATATCCTGTTTCAACTCATTCAAAAATCCCATTTTGAACTGATGCCTCACCATCAGGTACTGATGTGCATTTTTATTCCACAGTTCTCTGTGCCCTTTAATTACCTTTGCCTCGCCACCATAATAACCTTGTGACAATTCATAAAAAGTGTTCTCCAATCTAACCGCATATCCTTGAAGGTGATCACCATGAGGGAGGACAAATAACATTTTTGTATTTAACCCACACTGGCCACACAAAGCTGCTGCTCTCTCAGTGGCAACAACATCATCATTAGAAGGCATTGGTGCTCTGGTTTGCATCAACACCAAAGCAATTTTAGTGTTTCTTGCTTCAAGAGCATGTCTGAAAAGGTAAACTTGATATCAATCTGTTTCAACATTGAAGCTTTAGTATTCTGTACCTTAAAGATTGAATTCTGCTTGCACACTCAATGGTTTTCTCACTAAACTGTCCATCATTCCAATCAAGCTCGTAAAATACTGCAATCACTGCTGGAATGCAATTTAAATGCTTGTGCATCCAGTTGCGTTTGAGGATTCCTTTGGGAACATACCATTCGTATGAACTCCGTTTTGGCTTCATGGGTGGAAATGAAAACGTGTTATCTATCAACTTGTATTGTATTTGAATACCATCGATTCGTCGATTGTTGCAGAAGGTGTCAGCTATTAATTTATGCATTGCATTGTTTCTAACATCCAACCCACTCATTCCTATTAAAGGTTGTGGCTTTAAACATATTTCTATGGGGAAATCAGACATGTCCTCTTGTGGCGCCTGCATCTTAAAGAATCTTCACTTGAACTTTACACTGCGAACTCTTCTTGTACCGTTTATCAGAGATTGTCGAGTTGTTCACCGCTCGCTTCTAATAACAAATGTCGTGTGTTTGACATCTCGAAGTTACTACTCTTGCTAATATTATCAGGGTTGTATTTTTCTATTTTCTAAAGTTTGACATTTATTTAGACTTTCAGGTATAAAGTAGATGCGTTAGTGTTCTGATTATAATATGCAACTAAACACGGTGTTATATTTTAATTTCGAGTCAAATATAAGTGTTTTTCAATGACATAAATAAACTCGTTTAAGTCCAACCATGTTGAAAATGTAGTGACTTTTAGGGAAATTGGTTCCGTCAGCTAGTGTATCAGCTGAGCGAGTCTTGTAGGTTAAGTTGCTGATCAAAATATTTATCTTGTTAAGTGTTCTCGTTATTCTAACCATATTGGTATATAAAGTAATAATTGTGCACTTAAATAGTTACAAATAGTTGATAATTGAAATGGAGGTTTCATTGCAAAATGTGGATTTTTTATCCATAAAACCGCAAAGTCTCACTGAACTTTTGAAAAATAGTAATTTCCAAATAATTAATTTGGATGAATTACAAGCAAATGGAAACCCTCTTCTAATTATTAACGAAGTGGAACAGACCGTATTGCCAACAGTTGAAGATGTTCTCCCGGTTGAAGACATAATTAACAATGGTTTGTCGGCCCCAGAAGAAGATTCAAATATTGTGCAGCCAGCAAAAGTGGTAAATAAAATAACCAAGAAAAAGGAAGCACCAATAAAATGTCCTGTTTGCAAGAAAATATTTGATAAAGTATCTAGATATCATCTGCACATGAAGAAGCATCAAAGCTCCAAAAGGTTTCAATGCAACTTTTGCTCACAAAGCTATAACAAGGAAGTAAATTATAAAATTCACATGACACTACATGACACTGGCACACCAATGTGCCCCATTTGTGATAGAAAGTTTCAGCGAGTGGCAAGTCTGAAGGCACACTTAGTAGTGCATGAAGTGGAGGAGAGTTTTAGTTGTTTGCATTGTAAGGATGAGTTTGAGAAAGAGGATGAATTGTATCGACATTTAGAAATACATGAAGGTGAAGTCATGGATATTGAAGAAGAGGCTGAAGTCTCTTTGAAGTGTAAATATTGTAATTATCAATTTAGTGAATTGGAAATGTATAAGAAACATATACAATTACACGTTCTGGTAATTAAGTAATTTGAAAAAATTGCACTGAATTAACAATTGATTTTTCAGGCGAAAAAAGTTATTAATAGTGGGAGACGACGAATAAGGCGCAAGGGACGGACAAGAGAATATGCACACAAGTGCAAACATTGTGATAAAAGTTTTCCCAAAATGTGTTTATTGGAAAGACACCAAAGAACTCACACTAAGGAAAAACCATTTCATGTTAGATTTGTTTAGTTCTATTTGGTCAATTAATTCTAATATAATAATTTTATTATTTTAGTGCTCAATATGTAAACATGGATTTTCTCAAAAAAGCGCCTTGATAATTCACAAAAAAAGACACGAGGGACACAAACCGCACGAATGCATGTTTTGCAGTGCGAGATTCGTGCAAAGAGGTAATCTTATTGCGCATCTAGAGAAAACGCACACGTCGTCCGAACTCGACGAAAAGGTTTACAAATGTTCACATTGTACGTGCGTTTTTAAAAAGATCACATCTCTGAATGGTCATGTCACAAGAATGCATTCGGATAATACTCAAGAACCAGATGATATAATGAACGTTATCTCACAACTGAAAGAATTAGGCAGTCAAACAAATCAGTTAACAAAACCGCAGAGTCTGTTAGCTGCCCCAGATGTTATTAATCCAAGTCATCCCCAACAAGTTGAGAAGAGTAATGCGTCAGCGATCTCGTACGTGCAAATTGCCGATACTAGCATTAACGGTGATCTCAGGATGTACGTCATAAAACAGCGGACGATGGGAGATTACCGATTATACATGTGTTCAGATTGTAATAAAGAGTTTAAGAAGCCATCGGATTTAATTCGTCATATAAGGACGCATACTAGAGAAAAGCCGTATAAGGTACTTGCATTTTATTCATCTATGAAGACATTTAAACAATTTCATTGGCTGGTTATTTCAGTGTACAGAATGTGATTGTACATTTGCCCAAAAGTCCACTCTTAGTAACCATCAAACGACACATCGTAAAAACGAGTACGAGTGCGCTATTTGTAAGAAAAACTTTGGATCGACGCGTTCGTTAAATGTACATTTAAAGTAAGTTGCGTTTTTAAGTAGATTTAGTAGTTTATGTGTGAATTCAATTACGATTGTTATTAGAAAACATGATCCTAGTGCTGTTGCTCGTAAAAATCACAACTACAAATGTTCCGGGTGCGAGAAAACGTTCGAAACATTAGAAACAGCAACGTTGCACATGAAATTACATGAAGTACCTGATGATAGTTTGCTTATATCGAGCAAAGAACCTCAACCGCCCCAACAGCAACTAATGTTGCAACCGCTTGTTGAAACCGATCAAGGGCTTTTTTCTGTGCCGCCTCCCAAACCGAAAACACCTTTCGCAACACTCGACGCGTACAAAGATCGGCAGTACAAGTGTCATATATGCAACGGGGCGTTTGTGCGCAGTGGACACTTGAAAAAACACATGGCCACTCATTGCAGCAAGAAGGATTTTAAATGTTCCATTTGCTCCAAGTATGTGTTTGCCTCTATTTGCTGTATTGTTGTGATGAGTTTTTTTTTGCAGGCAATTCGTTACAAAGTCAGCTCTGAAGGAACACTTCATGTATCACAAGAGGTCCAAGACTCACACTTGTTTAGAATGCAATAAATCGTTCTTAAATGCGAGCATGCTGCAAAGACACATGCTGTCGCACCAAGTTGCCAAGCCTTTCATATGTCCGTGTAAGAAACGGTTTAGAGCGAAGGAGCATTGTTGGAAACACATTACGCGACATTGCAAGGCATCCGATGCGTTAAGTGTACGTGCATATCAAAGTTAGAAATCCCATTTTTATACGGTTCCTTTGTTTCCGCTAGACATCTGCCGAAAATGCCGAGGAAATGCCTCAATTTGTTACATCTAGTGATAATCTGCAAGATGGGACGTTGCTCACTCTCATGCAAGACGGTCTAAGTAATGTGATACTACCAGATTCTTTTCCTGAGGATAGTGAAAGTTTAAACCAGACAACTACAGAAGACGTGCCTATCATAAACGACGTCGTAAGTTTACACGATTTATTGATATTTAGGTTGCATTAGAATGTTTAAATGTGTTTTTAGACCAAGGATGATAATATACCTCAGATTCAGATTCCAGAAGGTCCGCGATATTGTTCATTGGCCGACATTCTTTTATTGGAAAATGCAGATGTATCCGGTTTAGTTCAGGTAAATCGTGTTAAAATTGTTCATACTCATAAAACTTATGCTGTTATTATTTAGAATCCAGATTGTTTGTTAATTAATCAAAACGGTGATCTACAAGATTCTAGTTTTGATATGACAACGGGTCAAAATACAACTGATGGTCTGGACGGCCAAATTCGTATGAATGGCGAGAACGATATTGAGTTAATATTTACACCAAACTATAATAATCTTGACATTGTGTTACATTCCGCGACTGAGAAATCGCCTGACGAATACTCAATATCACTGGTTTCCGATTCAACTGCGAATATTGCAGGAACCACAACGATTTCCGAAGGTATCAACGACGTAACATCGAAACTAGTAAATCCCGAAAACTTGCTATTTTCCAATAATGTTCCAATTAGCAATGATGAAATGTTGTCGAAAGATATAAATTACTTTAATAGTCTTCCCGATTTTCTGGACCCTTCAATTGATCTACAAGAAGCAGTGGGAAACGATGCGCCATTGACGCTGTACGTTTGTACAAAATGTAACGGCAAAATACTAAATCCGGAAGTGGATCATATTTGCCAAGGCGACGACAGCGATATGGTCAATACCGACGTGATTGATGAACCGCACCAGGAAGTTGCTAACATTGTAATTGCAAAAGAATTATCATGTATCAAATGTAACAAACAATTTAGCGATGAGCACAAATTGAACAGGCACATGTCCTCGAAACATAAAACATTATCTGATTACTCTTGCCAATTCTGTACAAAGAAGTTCAAGAAAAAATCCGACATTGATCGACACATTCGTACGCACACTGGAGAGAAACCGTTCACATGTTCGAAGTGCGACAAGGCATTTGCATTAAAATCGACGTTGATGTCGCACTTGCGCACGCACAATCCCACCGACATCAAGCCATTCCAATGCGAAGTGTGCAACTCGCGCTTTGGCACCTCGAAGAGTTTGAAGATCCATTTACTCACGCACGCCGATAAGCAACAATTCAAGTGCGAATTGTGCGGCAAGACGTTCAGGCGCAGACATCACATGTTAACGCACATGAATTCGCACGAGAACAAGTTGAAGAAGTCAACCGCGTCGAAGATGAAGGCGGTGAGTTTGTTGCAATCGTTGGTATATGAAACGAATGACAAAATACACCAAGAGCAAGGACAGCAAATTGTCGAAAGTACTCCTCACGAAGCGATTGTTTCCTGCGACGAGAATTTGTTTACTGAAGAATTGCCCGAGTTCAGAGATAACCTGGATCCTGGAACAATTAGAATAACTTATCAGGATTTGGCATTCACGCCCGACGAAAATGTAACGTTGTTACCTATGGGAAAGGGCGAATATTATATTTCGGTGCCGGATATTGTACAAAGCACGCCGAAAGAGAAGAAATTCCAGTGCGACGTGTGCTTGAACTATTACGTGAGTAATTCGGTGTTACGTAAACATCAGCGCGTTGTGCACGGAGCGTACAAGTGCGATAAATGTGACAAATGTTTCAACACAAAGGACCTTTTGGTGAAGCACTCTAGTGTTCATGATGGAGATCGACCGTACCGCTGCACGTTATGTACGAATAGTTTTATTACTCAGGCTAATCTGAAAGTTCACATCAAGAGGTATGATTTTTGACTACCTTTGGAATCATTGATTAATTTTGTTGGTTTGTTATAGATTACATATGGGGTTGGACATGGATGTGGTCGGGGCGGTGACGTATCAATAATTAAATTTGCACGTCGAAGAATAACTAGTTCGCAATAGTGAGAACTTCTGGTTGTTGCTATTATACAAAATATAAGGAATGATAGGAATGGTATAATTTGGTTTGAAATATAAACTTGTTTCTTTGCATTTTAAACATTTTTGGACGCGATAAGAATTTATTGAAAACATAAGAAAGCGTAACGCAGGGTGTCGTATATTCCTTGCAAAAAAGGAGATTGTATTTTTGCCTCGGAGCGTTCGTTTTTTTGTATTTTTGCGCAAACGCGCAAAAATAAATTTGCGCAAAAATGACAGATATGGCCGGGTTAGAGATAGAATATTCCTCCGGCCAATTAAAGGAGCTTATCTGCATAAAGCGCGGAGGCGGCGCGCATCGTGCCGCCATAACGAGAGGCCTCGGCCGCGGCGGCGATATCGTAAATATCAACGCCGCCCCCCCGCGCGAGCGCGCGCGCGCCGCCTCGTCGCAAGTCTGCGCTGCAAAGCAGCCCATTCGTATGCAAGAAGTGGGCTTTCCATCTGCCAGGATCTGTCAGTCACAATGGCTTTCGCACCGCGCCGAATCTCCCTCCGGAGACCGGGCGGCGAGCGCTGATACAAGGCAGTGATACTTCGGCAAACTCGCCTTTTTCGCATCGCACGCTCACCCGCTCACCTCCTCGATCGCCGCTCATGCGGAAAGCGAGGCGTCCGCGAGCTGCATGGGAATGCGGCGGCGGCGGCGCCGTTTTCTTCGAGGACCTCGCGCTGAATCGACGTTCGCACAACACATTGCGACTACAATGGGCGTCGGGCGCGCCGATTCGCAACGACAATAGATTTCGGGAGTTTTCCAGTTTGCGCGCCGAAAGTGCAGGACTCATGAAGTCGCACGATATTTAAATACGAATTGCCACATTTTAGCAAACGCCCGTGAAACTTTCCTGGCAGGACGTGTCGTCCCTGCCAGACGTTATGCGCGCTACCAAAAATAACTGCGAAAAAACTTAGAATGGACATTGTAAATCGCCTGGCCGCTGTTTTATTAATAATCGGTCTTTGTGGCATTTGCGCAGTCAAGTTATAGAGCGGCATTAAAGAATTATTTCACATATTTATGGAGGCGGCGTTTAAATTTCCGCAAACTTTCCGCCCACTATTACGTAAAGGTCGAACGTCCTTAGGCAATTTGTTAACTAAATATATAAAGGCAGATGCAGTAAAATAAATAAAAACCGACGCGGCCGTGCGGCACGCGCAGGAGTCCTCGCCTTTATATAGTATCCCGGCGCGCAAAATAGAATATAAATCTCGAAGACGTTTTCTTCGCGCCCCTGCCGCTCCGCGCACTGACATAGAAAGCGACGGCGGCGGCGGCGGTCCACGTAATATAAATGTAGGTTGGGTTGCGTCATAAAATAGGAGCAAGTTTACAAGAATTAAGGCAGGGCTCCGATTTCTGGAGGAGCGCAGATATATTGTGATGAGGACGGAGCGAACGGGGCGCGGGCGGCGCGCCGGCGAAAAAGAAAGCGCCACGCGTTGTTTATGCCTCCCGAGCGAAGAAAAAACGGCGGACGACGGAAAGCGGTCCCGCAGGAAATGTATTCGCACACAAACTGTGGCATACCTCGAGCTTGCGCCGTGCGTGCCGCGCTTCGCAGGCCACCTTTTTGGACGTGAAGCGTTCCCATAATTCGCGCCGCCGTTCGGGAACGCGAGGAAATTATTTTCGACGGAGGAGGCGTCTCAGTCCCCGACCGAGATTGCGGCAACGCTCAAAAACAAGCGTACCCGGAGCGTTGCGCAACGAAACGTTGAGATGCCCTGTGCGAACGTGCGGCGCCATTAAGTTGACTGGAAATGCGTGCGCGCGATCGTCGTTTCTAAATTGTCGCGAAAAAGGCGCCGCTCTTAATCCGTCCGCAATCGTCGGAAAATGAAGATGGGCCATTTGGACATACTTATTGGCGGAGGCGCGCTCGCGCGGTAATTCCGAGCGGGTCGCATCGGCCCCGATTAAATCTAGACGTTCCCTCGCTCGTGATATATTCAAACGAAAAAGGGTTACTTAGCCCTCACTTTGGCCGGCGCGCTCCGGCGACTGGCGGGGCGGCTAAGATTCACGATATTGCCCGGCCCGTTTTCTTTTCGCCGCGCAGACACGACCGACTAAAGCCGGACGCGAGCGCAAACAATGCTAAGAATAACCATGAGGAGGACGGAACAATGGAAGAAAAAGAATTTATCTGTTCGCATTTGCATTTCGCGATTGCCGAACGGCTACTATTATTGCCCGTGAACGGCGACGCGGCGAGGCGCAAATAGAAAGGAACTTTTCGAAAAATGCGAATTGCGCCCGAGGAAATTGCCCGCATACAACTAGCTCGATTAACAAAACGTCGTTAATTCGCTGAAAATGAATTTAGTTTGGGAACGGCGCGAGCGCGCGCGATACGAAACGGCGTCGTCGTCGTCGTCGTCGTCGCCGTCGTCGATTCGAATGCGAAATTGCGGATTTCGCGCGGCGCGCGTTCGCCGTTTTTTTGCGGCGTCGCGAAATTACGCGACCATTTTTCTTTCGCTTTCGGCGCGCGCGCGCGCGCAAATCGTCGCAAATTTCCACGTTTAAAGTGCAACCGGAGCGAATGTAAACGTTTTTAGCGTGTGTAGTCGAGTATATCAATCGCGGTGTCGGCTGTTGATATGCGAATATCTACTTTATGGGCCACCTGTTGAGCCGACCGCCCCCTAAGCTAACGGATTTAACCCCGCACTTGACGAAAGCCGCGCAGCGACAGCGACCGAGCGCGAAAGCGAGACGCCGATAGCGGCGCGCCGCTCCGCACCGCACGCAGCCGCCGCCGCCGCCGTCGGCGCGCGTTGCGGTGGCGGCGGCTCGCGCTCCGCGCTGAAAAAGAGAAGGCGCCGACAGCGGCGCGAAAAAAGGGCCACTTTAAACTGCATTAACTTTCCCTTTTTCGAGAGGCCGAAAAGCACTCTCAATAAATGCGTACACGTTTTGAATAAACTCTCCGGCATTTTCTTTTGCGGCTCTATTTGCCGCCCGAGTTGTTTTGCATGTGCAAACATTCTCGACGATGGTGTTCGCAAACGCGTCCGGACGACTCGCCTGACGAATTAGAGCGCCGTGGCCAACTAATTAGACGAGAAATGCACTTTTATAAGGAGAACTTTCTAAAGGATGGCCGATCGGAGGATAATTAAGGCGCGGCTGAAAGTTGCAATAGTCATCGAGTTTGATATATGCGCCCCTTATGCAGCGCGGCGTTGGGGGCGGCTGAAAATTTCAATGCTTGGCAAGCGGCGCGAGGCAAGGCCGGAGAAGAAGAACGAACGCATTAAAAGTCATTAGGTATTACAAGTTACCTTTCCCTAGACAATAACAAGGCTTAATTACGTTTGCATTATTACAATTAAGAGTATACTATGAATTACAATAATTACCAGCCTTTAAAACTTAATTTCAGCTCTGCTAAACATGTTAGATTGCACCAAGAAGTGTGAATGTAAAAGTTGCGCACGTTTCAATTAACCTTAGCGGCGTAATTTCGTTGAAGTTTATGTCAGAAAAAATGCCACATAAAATTGAGTCGGAAAGAATGTCGCACAATCGGCACTACCCTTGTCTCTGCTCGTCCGCGAACGTAATCCGGCAATATATTCTAATGATACAACGAGGTTAGCAATAAAACGCGAAGGTAATTTTCATACGCGCCAACCCGCGCCTGAGAACGGTTTAGAGACGAGATGGAAACGACCGGAAGGTGTCAAGATAGAACCAATTTAAGGCCCAATTGGATCGGAGTAATGCGACTTCTAAAGGATAGTGTGTCCAAGCGCGGTCGTGCGGGCGGATGGGCGCACGGCGACCGAGCAGATAGCGACCCAGCGCCTCCGCCAAAACGGCAGGACATTAGCTCTGCGAAACGACCGGACGCGACGACGTCGACGACGACGACGTTCGGTTCGCTGCTGCCCACCGCTTGATCCGTGATGCGGCGCGAGCGCGCGCTACGGCGGTGGCGGCGGCGGCGGCGGTCATCGTTCGGACGGCCGGCGCAGCGGAAGAACCGTGGCGCAGGCCCCTGGACCTGATTAGAGCTACTTTAAACTCGCATAACCAACGCTAATTAAAACATCCAACTAATTTGTATGTCGCGTTACGACGACGACGGCGGCGGCGGCGGCGACGCGAGCATGCACAAACATGCCGCACGAGTGGCGCGTTAGAATTCATAAATTGCGAACGTTTATGGCGCAGTCTGCTGGAAATTAATTAAATCTATACAATTATACAATGTTTTCGCTCGCTGAAACTTTATGGCAGATTGGCGAGACACAGTCGCGGTAGGGGGTTGGGGGGAGGGGGAAAGTCAGAAGGGCAAACAATAAATGATTTGTATTCGGACAGCGTAATTGTACTTGGCGCAGTCATCGTTTTAATTGCTTCGTGACTCCCAAATATTGCACCTTGATGTTTCGTTTTATTGCGATTGTTGCTAGTTTCGTGGTTGGCAAATATTCTCGCCTTCTTGTTACGTTCGTAAGTTTTGAGGCCTTTGGCACGATGTCGTCTTTTTACCGTTCCGCAAATGTTGTCAGGACGTTATTTGCATAGGGTCCTTATATGGTCCGTAAGCTATTTATCTAGGTGGATCTGCGAGAGCTCCTTGGAGCTGGATACGACGCGATGCGATTATCCGAAGCCGTTGGAGCTGATTCACGGCCACCTTGTGACATGGCTCCATCAGACCGAACCATTTCTATGCAAATGCGAAGGGCACGCGGCAGAGGGCGACGGAGGCGGCGGCGACGCCGTCTGACGGCGCGGCCACGGACGCTGCGGCACTTGCAGTCGACTGCGCGGACGGCGCAACGTCGCCCCCCTTCCCCCCTCACTCCCCCCTCGATTACATGCCGCCCTTTCGTCCGGCTGCCCGCGCGCCATGCAACAATATTAGCGCCCGACTCCGACGCGGCGTTCGCGTATATCCTGCGAGTATGGCCCCATTGCAACTGCATTGCTGCTAAATTAACCCTATCTACTCTAACCAGACTATATCAGCCTTTTTAATAGCCGCCCCCGACGTCCCCACAACGCCACTCGTTCTTTATTTATCATCGCGCTAATAACCATCTACAGTCCGACATTATTCCCGCTATGTAAATAATAATTATTTAAACAATACGAGTGCGCGGCGCCCGAAACGCCGTCGGGATTTTTCCCTTCGCGACTCTCGTCGGGTAGGGGGGGAGAAGGGGGCGGCGGCGCAGAGCGGCAATCATCGTTTCGTTACCCCGTGGCATT
This sequence comes from Ecitophya simulans, assembly GCA_027574965.2. Taxonomy (NCBI): domain Eukaryota; kingdom Metazoa; phylum Arthropoda; class Insecta; order Coleoptera; family Staphylinidae; genus Ecitophya; species Ecitophya simulans. Next base: position 996 of record JAODGE020014908.1, on the reverse strand, counting down.
CTTTTTTATGTTTTAATACTGCGCGCTGAAATGTAAGCTAAAGAGGCGGCGCATTCCGAGCGCAAACGCGCTTCGCAGAAGGATTTGATGCGTCCCATCTAACCCAACCGATCTAATTATTTTCTATGTGCGCTTAGTTCGCCGCGCGCGATACGTGTATACCGCTGGCAATGGTCATCCGCGGCGTTGTTCTTATATTTATGCGCGCTTCGTACGAAGCCGTTTCGCGTTTTGTTATTGGGTCTTTGAAGGGTGACGCCAAACGGGCGCGCGTTTCAGATAAGGTGGCACATAAAAGGCGCGTGTGCCGCAGTCGGACGGCACCCGTTATTATGTATGTAATTGGGAAAATTCCCGGCACGTAGAAATCCTGTCCATCACGGACTGGCGCGCGCTCGCGTCCCGTGTGTATACCTGGATGAACAGCGACGGTTGCGCGCCGCCGACAATAACGGGCGCGTCGTCCCGTCGTAAACTTTCATCTAATACGAGATATAAAGTCCATAGGCATTGGACGTGTTCGCGATAGGTGTCTTTCATGTTTTCCGCGCGAGATAACCCGTCCAGCAACGGCCGCCAGGAGCGACCGACGCGCACGACTCTCCTTCTATTGTTATCTATTGTTTTCGGAAGAGTTACACGTTGTCCGTTGTCCGGTTCAATTTGGCGCAACGTGAGCGTTTGCTGCTTCGTTTCATCCGGTTATACGACCTACGTGGTACTTTCGGAATGATATCAGCTTCTTTCACTCTCGTTTATGTAACGCACAAAATCAATTTGACGTCTGCTAAATTAGTTATTTTGGAAATTGTAGGTTTAAAATATTTTGAGATTTAGAACCAATATTACAGAAACATTTTTCGTACACTTTCTAGTCACGTTACGTTCACAATGAATTAAAATAATTATTTTGGAAATAGTTGATTCAAAATATTGTATGTGCTTAGGTCAACAATTATTGGATACACTTTATCCATGCTGCTTTGTTTTATCCAG
>JAODGE020014903.1:0-15960 GCA_027574965.2 Ecitophya simulans | reverse complement strand
TTTGATTTAAAACTTTTTTTTTCAATTCACTTTTACCTGTGCGAACGTGCCTCCCGTGCCTCGCTCGAGTTTTTTTTCGGTTGCTTTGAGTTTGCTATTTGCAATTTTTTTATGTTCTTCGCCACCTAATGTTCGGATTAAGTTTTATTCTATGTGTCTATTCCTATGAATGGACGAAAAATGGCAGAGGGCTAGGGCTAGGCGGTGAACAGGGATGAAAGCCACGCGCCAACGGTGGGCAGGTGTGTGGACCACCTGGATTCGCACTTGCACGAGCGCCATTACCCTTTCGTAACAATACATCGCCTTGTGTGCGCTCGCAGATGAGAAGAAAAGGGTTGCTACTGAAATGTCGAAATTTTGGCGGAGAAACCGCAGACTACAAACGAAAAGTGCGAAAAGAAGCAAAGAACAGTAACGAATTGTTTGCAAAGGAAGGATTGCCAAGGTGTTGGTGGTCACAAATAAAAGTTTAGTTTTGATTAAACGATTTATTTTGTTGAATAATAATTTATAAGCGTTCAAACTAAACACCTGTTTTACCAGTAGATTTCTGGCAAAGGAATATTGAACAAACTGGTTAAGCGATAGCATGAAATCGTTTGCAATAGTGGACAATACAAAATTGATTGAATTGTTGTTATATTTGACACAAAACTATAAGTTTTAAAACGTTCATTGTATATTACTTAATTCAAATCAATCCATTTTCATTCTAAACTTTTTGGAATATCTGTAAAATAATCAAATATTTACACGATAATATATTTTGTCACGTCTACTTATTAATGAATGCCAAAAAATTAATAACAATAAAAAACTTATTACTTATTACTCAACCAAATACAATGTGTAACGTTACAAATTTGAAACAAGAAACGTTACAAAAGTCATTTTCTCAAACATTCTCACATATCTTTATTAAAACCCAATAGCGTTCATTCTATTATTATAAGAATGACCATTATCTTCCCCTTTTCCTTTACTCATATTCCCATACGATACCATCACCTGCTTTCATATTTCGCACACAATTTCTACTAGTAGTACTCCCACTGTCAAAAAAACCATTAGCAGCCAACGCCGTCCGATCGCCGCGATATAATGATAATTGTTTACCAGCAGGAAGCACGCTTAATATCCATACCGCTGTCATTTTGACTTGCAATAATTGCCATCGATACGACGGAGCGATATGGCCCTAATCGTAACTGGCAACTACACCTTTGTTGAGAGTTAACCTGGTTTAACTAATTGATTTCGAAGTTAAACTAAAGTCAAGTTGAGTTGAGGCTTGGATACGTACAAATTGAAATTTGGCATCGTAAGATGTTCAGGTGGTGAGCAGTTAACAGTTTACAGATTACAAGTTTTCAATTAGGTTGTTGGAAGACTGGCGCATGCGTTGCAGTGTAACGAATGAACTTCAGTCGGTTAAGAAATGATTTTTGTGAGTCGACAAAGTTTTGACATCCAATTAAAATTTCGTTTCTTACAATCACATTATTAAGATAATCGACCAACATTCTTGGTTTTATATTTTGCCAAAAAAGTTTTAATTAAAATATTATTTACTTAAAAATAAGAGTATACTATATAACTTTTTTATGATTATTTCATCCTTGAAACTTAAAAACGTTGCCGTCTAACCATTTCGAACTCCTTACATCGTTGTGCCAGCGCTTAATTGATTTTAAAGTGCGCTCACCGCGTTTCTAGTCGATGAACTTTTATAACTCAAGAAAGTAAGAAACGAAAAAAAATCATGTCTAGACATCGCCCAGACTCGAGTCTACTACGGCATGCTTGATATTCTCATTTTTCTTTTGGCTATTCTTCGTAACCATCTTTATCTCACTACATTGTTAATGAATTTTTAGAGCTACCAGTACCTACATTCTATGACTACCGATGCTTGTCTAGACAGTAGTTCTAAGTAAGTTTTTCTTGAGGAAGGTCCTGCATCCAGTTCTATATTCATCGCTGGCATACAAACAATTGAAAACAAAAAATATTAAGCTACACACAACAAAATAAGAATAAAATGTTGTGATATGTCATTCATACCTGTACTTTTTTTTGAATATGTTGATGCAAAGATAACATTTTTTGCTTTTTGCTTTCGAATCTTTGACAGAAATTAAGCGCTCCGCCACAATTTCGTACTCCCACAGATTCTCGGCCTCACATCGTTCGCAACACTTTCATAATTTTCGTGTTTTATTTTTCGTTTGTAATAAAGACGTAAAGATAGCAAACAAAGCCCACCAAAACGCACGCGATGCAGAGTATAATGATATCGTTTTTGGTGATCAAAAATGATCATGAATCGAAAACGGACGTAAAAAATAAAATAACGTGGGTGCAATGAACAATGCAGGAAAAGGGGAAAAGGAGAAAAGGGTTTATTGTTGTGGTAACATTTTTTAAATGAGGGATAAAAACTTGTTGATGTATCAAACTGTTTCGTATAAATGAAAGAGATCTGATACCAAAGTTTCAGATTTGTGTGATATTAATTGTGGGAAATATTTCATTATTTGTCAAAAATATTTTAAATTTGCAATGGCTAAACTTAAATACTTATACGGTTATTTCTGTTATGAGTCCTATTAATTTCAAAATCTAACGGTCACTTTTCAATTCCTTCTGTATTTACCTTTGATTACACTCTCCAACATGCCAAACCCTAGCGAGGGTGGAATGTATTTACTTTCCTGGTGCCATATGTTTCTTTATACTTGTTGATTATGTTGTTCGTATGTGAATGTTAGCTCTCCCCTTGCGAGTGCGCTGTAAACCTAACGGTTCGGTAATATTGCACCATGTTGTTAAAAACTGAAATTTCCTCAACGACATATGGTCCAATGGTACAAGGTATGAACCAAAATTCTGGTCGAAACTAAATTTTATGCATTTAAAACGGTACTGTACAAGGCCACGTATTTACCTGTTGTTGTTTTGAACAGTAGCAGTGAAATTATACGTTTCAGGTTTGTTTAACGATCCGTGATTGCATACACAGGTTCATAATTATTTAATCTTACAAGAGCAACATGAAAACGTTAAAGTTAAAAGTCAAATTTTTATGAATGAACATAAGATGTTTAATATTTCGAAAATTTTTATTCGAATTTCACTTCAATCATATCTTTCATAAAAAGATTAAAGGTTTAAAAATTTCTTTAAACTCTAACTTTCAAAATCTTAAACTTCAAAATTTTAATTCGGCCTAAACTGACCAACCCTTGTTAGTCGCCTCAAAATACTTCGATCAATTATTTAAAGTGTCAAAATAAGTTATACTGTTATCTTTTGATATTCGTAACAATACTCAATATCTCGTTCAACAATAATAAGTTTTCAAGTTATTTTTTTTACATTGTCTGGGAACCTCTATAACGGATTGATTAAAAATGACGTGTTGTGATCTTCGAACAATTTCATAATGAAACTTTCTAAGATAGACGCCTCTGACAAGCATACCTAAAGCGCGCTAGACATCAGACATCTTCAGAAGCTTTGGGAGCTTTAGGTAGCCGTGCTGCTGACATGATACACGGACTTCACGCTCTCGGGCGATAGATGATGTGTGATTTCACGTTTTTCGTTGCACGTTTGCTCGTAATTAATTGTAATGGAAGTGTCAAAGTGTCCAGATACTAACCTATGTCAAGCGAATACCAAATAAAGCTCATCTCAGGTGCATCCAAATACAATGTCAATGTAGAAAATAAACTAAATACCGATGTTCGATTGATAGATACGAGATTTGCTAGAAAAACGAAACTTTCCCACCAAAATTCAACTCTCAAATTACACTTTTCATTCAATTTGTCTAAAATATTTTTTCTCACCGGACATTTATTATTTTGACGTGTAACTGTCGGCGCCCCAATGTTGGTGGTGAGCAGGAACACGGAAGGGCTATCCCTTCGTCCATCCATGTGTCCATGCTCAGGCGTGTGAACACTCCTTTTTTGGCTTTTTCCACCGTCGCGATCACCACTGGCCCATATTCGATCCGAACGCAAAGTGCTATTCACAAATATTCGCTAGGTAACGGCAGAACAGAGACAACAAAAGACGTGTCATGTTAGTATATTTTGCAAACAGTCATGGATCACATCTCCATCGGCTTTCAACCGGTTGTTGGACGGTTTATGGGTGGTAATATGTGGGAAAGCCCGTCGTTTAACGTTTCCACCATCTCGGGCAGCAAAAATCAAGTAAACTATTTCCAGAAATGTGAAACTTACCTGTGAAATTTAAGTTATTCGATAAATAAAAGAAAACTGGCAGACACAACCAGTTTTTATTTTATTTTTATTACATTGAGAACGCCTGGTAACCTAATAATTTCTGTTCTTGTGCAGATATTCAACAATTGAATTTGCACGTCATCTTCCTTTTATAGAGACTCTATTGTCAATGAAAGATTTTAATTTTAATCAAGGCCAGCCTCATCTTTATATAATTTTCTTCGTATAATATAAAAGCATTACAAATTGATTATTTGCTCTTTGATTACTGTGATTAATTAATTATGTTTATGTTAGAATGTTTGCAGTTTTCAATAAAGAAAAGTGATGCTATATGGTTGACTGGTTATAACAAAATAGAAGTAATAAATTATAATGTGGCCATAATTAAATTGTGGACGGTTTGTGGATTTCGTTCAAGTTATAACCGTCATTCCATATGTCACGCGATACACACAATGCATACAAAATGTATGCAAACTTGTAACTTATACGTTATGGTAATTTCTGTTCTGGACAAGTGCAAACTTGTGGGAAAATAGTTTATGTAATTTTCTAGTCTGAATTAAATCTCAAATTTTACATAAAATACGCGAAGAGCAAACCTTAGAAAACCGAATATAATCATCTGAAGAACATTGAGTTTATATAAAATGTTTTCTCTCTTCTCTCTTTCTTCTCTTCTGCATTCGAATAAGCAATAAAATGCACCTTGAACAGGTGAAATGCGCGGGCGGATTCAGATATTCGCAGCTACCTCGGGCTCTTTTAATAAACCATCGCACGTCTTGAATGTACACACGTTTCTCCTCCGTCTCCCGCTCTTCCACTTCTTGCCGTCTTCGTGGCGTTTCCTCGTCGGCATTTTTTGCACTCTTTGTTTATGTCTTCCTTTCTGGTGTTAAATTGTTGACTGTTGCGCGCAGATCGCACACGTGCAGAAAACAACCAAAGGGTATTTAGTTCCTATTGGACTCATAAATTAATTGGATCGAAATTCGGCGCTCGAGTTCAAAATCAGATTCACTTTTCGGTCCGTTGAAGCTTTTAGCAGGCCACATTCATTTCGTGCATTAATTCGTGTTCTTCGGGCGCTTTGAGTTGGGAGCACGAGAGATTTAAGTCCTTTGGTTGCGGGCGCGGTCGTAATTAACTGCCCCAAATTGAAGAAATATCGCTCATTGTTTTCGCCAGCATCGAAATAAACCTCGAGTCGTGACATGGCGGCGGACGATTGTTGCGTGCTCATTAATTAAGCAGCTAATTCAAACGACTTCATCAAGGTTGGAGGTTTGTAACTCTGGTTTCGCTTTTGTTTGATTAAGACGTTGACTTAAGTCAAGTTAGGAAGGTTGAAGTGCCTTAATTGCTACTCCCACGCAAATATAAAACTATAGTATAAAAAAGGGAAAATAAATTTTGATTAGGTTTTAAGACGTTTTTGGGTACAGGAAGAGGAAAGATTTTACAGCTTGTGCTTGGAAAATATCTTTCACCTAAAATTGAGAAATCAGGTAGCAACCCTTTGAAGGTGACATCGCCGCGGGATATGTTTGCAACTCCCACACTCTTTCTTCACGTGAACTTCCCATGCCACACGCATTCATAAAAAATGCTTCAACATTTCAAAGTGACAAATTTTATTATTGTCCCATGGCGACATGCGTGGTGGGCACTGCCCGCTGGGAGCGTCGTTCGAAATCGAATACCCCGTTGAGACCCATAGCGCACACCAGACAACCCACGGATTACAACTCACTTAGAAGGCTTACCAACGAACTCTTCGTAAGTCACCTTTGATGCGTCCGTGTTCACAATGTTTCACGTGCCTTGCCATCATCATGATTATCGATACTTACCTCGACCTTTTGCTTCTCCTCCGCTTTGTTTAGCTTTTTATCTCTGCCAGTGTAAGGGCTACCAGTATAAAATGCGTTTGATGACCAGATGAAAAATCGTCGTTGGCGACTCGGGCGGCGCCTGCCGAAGAACTGGCGTAGCCTTGACTCTCTGCATAGCCGTGGATTTTTTTCGTCTACGCGACGTGCGTTCTATCTAATGTGTGGATAATTAAGCGCACTTTTATGAAGCTCGCTACATCGTCATCGTCTATGGGCACCCGCATCGCCTGCACCACCTGAACGCGAAAAGAAATGAACACGAGACCACAGCGCGTGTCAAGAACGAGAGACGATATTCAGAAATAGAACTGCACACATATACAACGTGTTTCTATCGCGCATATCTTCATTTTTTCTTCTTGATGAAAACAAAAGTTTCTGCATCGTCTAACGAGCAAAGATATGAATCGATACGTGTACACGCTTTATATTATTTTCTCTATTGCGACGACTTGAAGTTGCATCCGCTGCATCTGCCCCACTGACTTACAATTCTTTTATTCCGCCACTTTCGTTTTTACGCTCAAGCGCTCGCCAATTTGCTCCTTTTGTTAAGACGCAATAACTATATGTCCAGCTAGCGATTGCAGCAGGTACCCACATGATTCCGCGAGTCGTGACGAGCATGCTGCGCTTCGTACTATTTTTATAGACGCATCGATATCACCTTCACCTTCACCTTGCTAATCGCACGAGCCAGAACGCGAGCCACGAGTCACGCATTTCTTATTGTCGGCATCATCTTTTGCTTAATCTAACGCATTGGGTTAGTATGTCTTTGCGTCTGCGGGTATGTCTAGCTCGCTTCTTGCTCGAGACGCACCAGCAAACCACTAATCCCGCCAGCTCTCTAAGGTATCATTTCCAAGCTAAAGGAGGCAAGAGTGAATCTATAAATATAAATATTAGTAAGCCTTGGCGTTGGCCGAGGATTTCGTTTTTCTGCTTGTGCATTGTTTATTTGTGCATTTATCGAGCTAAGTCCTGGCTTCAATTTGTTCTGATTATACGGGGCAGATGCACGTGCCATTTTTACGAACAACTGGTTTCTATTAGATAATTTATAGAGCAAAATTATTGCAACGTGGAAATTATGCTACAGATGCTGATAATTGGTGTCTAAATTAGATTAAAGCGTGCTCGTGATATAAACGTATAATAATGTGTAGTTTTCAGTTTAATTCTACTTTTATTCACTGAAACAATTTCATTTCGCATTTTTCTCATGAAAAATGATTTTGATTCTTTAAGATACAAATCACAATATGTATAATAATGGTTGAATCCTGCGACAATTCAAAGCAAACTTTTATGTTTCTTGTATTGTAAAACTTCAGATCAGAGATAAACTCATACCACGGCGCTTACATTGCCAAAATCTCCACATTGTTATCGGTATGCACATGATCTGAGTCTCAACCTTACGGATCTTTGCAACTCTTTCTCTTCTTTGTCGGTTTCACTGTTGTCTTCTTTGTATTCTCGCCAATATAATATTCATACTTCATACTCGCATTGTGCGTTTGTCCACTTGTGTGCAAACAACGCATCAGTATCTTGCTGTTTTCGCACGCCACGCCGCAAACAGTCCCAGTAGCTTTCGAGAGTTGTTTGCAATTTGTCATATTCGGATTATTTGTCATAATCCGGTATTACACGCTGTTGCAAACCTCTTCTCTGCGCATTCTTCTGCAAAAATTGAAACACGTAAATAATGCTTTCTTCCTGTTTGACAAGCAGCCAAAATATTGAACATTGACGGTGCGTTATTACAAATTGTCGTGAATACAAATTTTCATGAACAAATAAGACTTTTTTTTAACCATTTAAAGTGAACATATTTAATAATTTAAATAAATTTGATAATTGCAGACTTCTTTAGTTAAGTCGACTTTTAATTATTTTTTGCCTTAATAAACTTAAAATCAAAATTTGATTTTTAACTTTTTCTACCTGAAAATATTCGATAATTTATTTTAGGAAGCTTATAAAGATGGTCAATATTTTCATCCCTTTCGTTATCCACCCTTATTTTAAGATTGCCCACCTTCGATAAAATTTTGGGACGTACCACTTCCTTTTCGGCATCGTTGATTTTTAATTTTAATTTTTCTGTAGACCAAATCATTTGAGACCTTTTAATCTGACACAGATTGGTTTTGATTTCCAACTATATCAGAGGCAAGTACACTTGACACGCTCAAAGCCAGAGTTCGGAGCGTTTCAAAGTGCTCACGCTCATCAACTTTGATTATTATCTGAGTCGGGCGACTTCTTTAAACTCTTTGAGATTATGTTTTGTAGAGGATTTTGGCAACGGTATTTGCTGTCGAATCAGATCAGTTTCATAAACTCTGTTTAATTTTTAAAGTCGATTAATTTTGTAATCGATGCTTTTAATGCAAAGGTAATCGTGCGTTTTACAGAATAGAAGATTTTTTTGAGAGTAGTAAAAATGGTTTAACAAAACGAACAAGATAAAAAAATAATTAATTTTTTTTACCAAAATATCAGAAAGCGTTATTGGTTGTCAAATTTTATTGGACGCTTTTTGGGAGAAAATGTTTCAAACAATTTCTAGAAAATTTGAATTTCCATATTTCTTTATACCACTAGCACATTGTCAACCCTTTCCGGTCTAAGCCAACTAACAATAAGCTGACAGTTTCAAGTATCCGGCTTAAATATTACTACCGAAATTATAATCCTAATAAATTTCTAATTTTCCAGCTTATTTATTTCGAACTCAAATTTTAAACTTCTTTTAAAACCTACGACATCTTCGAAGAATTATAAAATTCTACCTGTTCATCAAGAATACGTCAAAATTTAACTATTCCTCCACAAATATATCGGAAGTGGGTATCCGAAAATTATGAATATCCACCTACTCTTTTGAATCATTTCATAAATCCCGTTCGATTTTTTTCTATACCCCATTTAATAACTGCATATCTACCAGTAGGCCAACATATCGGATCGCGTGATGCAACACCTTTTGTACGATCAAAACGAGAATGCCTACGGAAAAAATCTAACAGTACCTTCGTATCGATCAATCAATCGATAGCAGCGGTACTAAATCTAACACCGTTCGATCTGCCCTACGACAGCATCCTTCAAGGCTTCCGCCGGTCCCGTACGTACTTTATTTTGTTGAATAATAGATGGTTATATAATGCGATGTTGATGCCGATGCCGTTGGATGTCAGACGGCGTGTTGCCGGGCAAGGGTGAACTTGAAGGGCGCATTATTTCGAGCACGTGCATTGTCGTTGTATTGTGTTGTTTAATGTGCCAAACGCCTAATAGTCGTCACCGTCCTCATGTTGCGTCTTCTTTCGCTTTTTTGTGTCTCGTGTGTGCTGTTAAGTAAAGTAACGCAATGTAATGCGAATGCATTGGATTGCAACGAAGCGTGCGAAGAGTGAGGAGTGAGCGAGTGCGTTTTGCAGCTCGCAGGTGGTGCGAAATGAGGCAGTAACGTAATACTCGTATTGGCATGCGTTGCTTTGCGAAAAGTAGGTCGCAGATGCGCAGTAAATAGGTTATTCTGGTAAACGCGCGCCGACATTGAAAAAAATATCATAGAATGCATAAGGAGTTCTTAGAAATTACGGAATATCGGAGCATTTGATGAAATTCATTTCTAATTGCAAACCTGGAGTTCGCTTCTTCATTTTATTACACTACTTTTGGCCAATGCCCACGAAGACAAAAAATGCAAGAAAAACTTAACTCTGGGTAGTAAAAAAATCAATTAGCGGACGGCAACTTTTTGGCTCAAAGAATGTGAGTTTCACTTTTAGCCATCAAATGCGGCTCAAAATTTTTTTCCACATTTGCACTTGTGAATAAAACCCAAGCTGAAGTGTAGAATATTAATCCGATTTTGGCGTAAAATGCATTTTTGCCAAATATTTTTACTTGATTTCACACCGATTTCTAGCTTTTTGACTTTTCCAAACCGATTTTCAAATTTTGCCTTCTCTTTGACTTTAAGAGGATCATAACCCATTCAAGCTCCTGTGATCTTTACTGGAAACGTATTTGAAAAATATTAGTTTTCAATTTCTGACTTTTGTCGGCGCTTATGGGCACGAGCATCTGGATAGAAAGAAGTTAGGAACTTAATCCGATTTTGCACATATTTTGCTTCACTTTTTTTAGGTTGTCCTAGCTAGTTAAGTCAACTTAAGTCCACATAAGCTGACGTATGCTTAACATGTTAGGAAATTAGATTTTTTGTAATAAAAAACTATTTCGAATAACAAACGTAACTGATGTAAATTGTTGCTTCTTTTGGAGTGTGGGTATGGTTAGTTTAGTCCAAAAAAACATTGTTGCTTGCTATTACGTAATCTCGTTACCCACCAAAATTAAATCTCCTTTATCCATTTACGTTCGGCACGCCAAGGTGTTTTCCGCACTCCAGGCCGTTAACGTGCTTAAAATCCAAAGTTTAAACTCGAATTCTTATGAAGACATTCAAGTCCCCGACGAGATTCACGTTAACGTCCAAGTTCGTGTAATAATCGGGGCGATACGCTGGACTAAACGTCAATGCTAAGCTCATTTCGGACACAAACGCATAAGCCGCCGACGCGGTTGCGAGCCTAAGAAGTGGTAATCTCTTACATAAATACGCACTCATGTCTTGGCGACAATGGACGCGACCACAATCCACCATCAAGGAGCGTGGACGACTGGACTGGACGTAATTACTATGCGAGTAGAATGAGTAGTCGAGTGGTGGAATGAAAGAAAAGTGGTCATTCTTGATACCGGGACATTCAAAAAATAAAGCAGTGAAGATAATAGCGTATCGTGGAAGAATATAAGCTCTCAATTGGATGAATAAAAGTGGGCATTAAAGCGTTAAGGAATTAAGCGGGTGTGAGTTGAGAGGATGTGAATGAAAGTTAGTAACGCGCGTATGATTTTTGAGGACATTTTGAGGTTAGAATGAGACTGCAGGACACGTATTTGTAAAAAAAATTGTCCTTTTTAACTTTTCTCAGTGGCTTGATATTTGTTGCAAGTCACTGGCAAATAATGTTCTGAATTCTTATAAAGTAGTAATTAATTCATACGTACATTACATTTGAAATTACCCTTGATTTATAGGAATTGTAAGTATTAAAAAAGAGAGTCTTTTGAAAGACTTAGAACCTTAGAAATAATCGTATGCTAATTTTATTCCATCATAGAGTGACTGCAAATTAATCATAATTGTGAAAATTATGCAACGTCATGTAACTTCTTATAAATCGCATCTCCCCTGTTCAAACCATGCGGTGTTCCAATTATGCAAATGCAAATTTGTTATGTCCCTTGGCGGGTTGTTCTCTGTTTCCTGTTTCTCTATGCATCCTTCAATTGGATTCATGAATTCATCAATCCATCAATATGCAGGTAGGAAATGTCTTGTTCAAATGTATCAATATTCAGTTGAATCTGTAGCGGAAGTGCCTACTCAGATGTTCAGCGTGCAAAAAAGACCACCACATCCTTGTTCCTATATGAGTTCAGCCTACAGAGGGTTGATGCCAAATCTTAATTTACATAAAAAATACATCTCTGCATCTTCTGCACAGATGTATTTTTTATTGTGTATTAATTTATTTTTTTGCACGTAGAACTTTTCTAGTGACTAAAACCAGAGCATGTCAAGCTTAGAACCAGGTCTGAATATTTTAAATTGCGATCGCGAGTTTTACAGCTTTGGTAAGGTATTAGGGCTTGGCATTAGTAATAAATAATAGGATTTGGCAGTAGGTATATATAAGGGTAGGCTGGAAGGAAATTCATTCGACGGTTGAAGACAATTCTCCAAGCTGGCAAGACCTGCTAGTGTTACAAAGTCCGACGCTTTTTTTTACTTTAGAAAACCGGAGAGAATGAAAGGCCACGCCGAAAACGAACGGTAAATCAGATATCAAAACTCAGGTAAAATTTTAAGGGTAGTTTTGGTCGACATGGACTAGGTCAGAAATTCTAGACCCACTCAACTTTACTGTAGATGCATTAGAACAAGATATAGACTAGGTAGACAGAGTTGGAGACAACAATCGATGATATGAAAGTTTATCTATCAAGCTATTATTAATTTCAATTTTATACTAAAAATTTACAGTTAGGTACAACAAGTGTTAGAGCCATATATCTAATATTGATTCAATTTGTGTTGTGTTGTGTAATAAGTTATTTCCATTTTATTGTCCACACTTTTTGTTATTCAACAATAAATAACAATAAGCCAGTGGAACAAATTTAATTTCATTCAAATATGCGTCGTTTAGGCCAGTTTTTTTAAGATTTTGATATTTTTGGAAAAAATGCAAAAAAGTACTTTTGTCAAAAATCGAATGCAATGTTAATGTTTTCAAGCCATATCTCAAAAAATATTACCGTCAGAGAAAAACAATTCAGAAAGAAAATAAATTGTATTAAATTGAATAATACGTTTTTTTTCATTATTAAAAATGTCAACAATTTCCAGAAATTGCCTAGCTTCGACTAATTTAAGTAGCCAACTTTGATAGTCTTCCTTATTGTTGAAGGTTATAAATGTTAACAAACAAAGAAAACAGGGTTTTAGGAGAGAATATATACCTTACAATGGTATAGTCCACTAGTTTAAAATATATGCAAATTATAGCAACAAAAAAATTTAGTTTAAACGTACATTAAGTATCTCTCATACCAATATATCAAATCATGTAAACATTTTTTTAAATATGACAGTTTATAATCCACTTTTAACCTAAGTGCAATATATCACAAAATATCAATAATTTAATAGCCTAAACCGAATTAATTTCTTCTAAAACAGATAAACCATCGATTTTTCACTCTCCCGAGCATCCAGTACTTCTATCTGTTACCAAATTCCATATTTGAAGATCCCCGCAGCGAATGCCAAGCACCAGGCGGCTTTTCATAACGCCGAGACGAGATTTACGGCCGCGCATTAATAATTATGACCTGTTAGGTAAATAATATCGTGGCGCTCAGTATTTCACTTTCAAAATTCATTCCATGCTTTTTAGGACCATATCAAACAGTGCTCACATTCAGCAACTCTACTCTAAAACATTTTAATATGTTTTTACTCGGTGGAATTTTCTTACGGATTTCTCATGTTTCGGTTGGGAGATAGTTTGACAAATTGCCGTTTTATTCAGCTTTTGTCTGAGCTTTGTGCGCGCGCTGTGTTCGGCGATGTTCTCTATCAAAACGCCCATAGTGCACGCCGCGCTCGGAAAACAACGTTCGGCTTGTTTTACGTTCAAGAAAAAAATGTTTTTGTTCGTTTTAGATGCACGGGTTTCAGATTTTCTTGATAGAGATGTCGGGCGTCACTTTATTTGCATAAGGTAAAGCAACTTAAATCATATGCAAATGCATTATGATGTTGGAAATTATCCGCAGTTATGAAGAAGTTGATGAACAAAACTTTAAATTTATTTATTATTTTTCTACTTGAACATAAAAAATAAGCATTTTTTTACGAAGAGGTGTGCGTAAAATAGCATATTGTATTTCAATAATTGTTTGTCATAGCAAGCAGTCAAGTTTGCAGCATTTAAATGTTCTTGATTTGTACCCGAAGAAAATACGTTGTTTGCAACACATGCGTGATTATGCCTTCGCCCGTGCAAAAAAAAAATCTTCTTCACACACTAGTTGCAAACTACTATGCTGAGCGACAGCAAAGTGTTATTTGATTGTTAGATCTATATATCCTGCAAAGTTAAGACTTACTGAATTTCTTCCTTTTACGATTTTCCATAAAAACTCTGCCCTTTAAAAATAGAATTGATAAAATTTTTTTGCAGTTTTACGCCTGATATTTTTCACTTTTATAACTACATATTTGTTGTGTCACCAAATCATGTTTCCTAACCCTAATAATCTTGAACGGCGCGGTTGACAATTTATTTCTTTTCTTTTACGACATCGCCTAGAGTCGTATTAACCTTTGATGTTTCTTTAAAATAATGATCAACAAATCCCCCTTAAACATTCAGGTCAGCTACTAATAAAAAATTTAATAAGAGCAATTTTTACTGCGCAAGTTTATAGTTTTTTCGTTTACAGTTCCGTTTACTGTTTATGTTTGTTTGCACCCTTTCTATTATCTTTTACTGCTTGGCATTAAAATATATTATTTATTTACTTGCATAGCCCTATTCGAAGAGTGCCGTTCATTAAGAAAATAAAAAGAATTGTTGCGAAGCCAAAATATTCAATCTTGATACAACATAAACCTCATAAGTAGTTGAAACGGGATTTTTGCCCGAAGCCTTCGGTTTTTTGCTTTTTCTGTTTGATACTTCTAAGAATGTGATGTATTGATCCAGTTTAAGATTGCTATTCATTCTTTGCATCTTGTGGGTTTGTGGCATGACGCCTTTTTGCTTGTGACGTCGTTTTGTTTTGATGCTTTCGGAGCGTTTGAAAGAGTGCGTGGTTTTCATTAAATCATTGGAGAATTTGAAACGCGGCACGATCGTAATAATAGTGTCTGCGTCTTCAGAAGATCACACTTCAACACCTTGAAGTTAATCATACTGGGTGCCACCTTTAACATAAAAAAAACATAGAAAAATAATCTCCACGACCAATCGAATGTCTATTTAATAGGTTCTTTATAAGCATCCAAAATGTAATCCTTCTATAGACACCCTGTATATATGACATCTGCCACCATAACGAAATATTAAAGTTTATCCCGTAAAATAATATTTAATAACGGGCGGCCGCAAGGAGTGGAAGCCGTGAAGAAGCAATGAGGCAATGAAGAAATGAAGAGCATAGGAGATACGAGAAAACGCCATGGATGTGAGCGGGATGTTCGTGACGGTAAAAAATTGAAGGCGGCGTTGGTGCGGTGCCTTACCGGTTAATAAGCGCACTGTAAATCAATTCTCATGTCAGCGTCGATATGCGGCCGGTAGTAACGAGCCGACGAGCGTGGAAAAATCGGTTTCAGTGCTTCAGATCGCCATTTAAGAATGCGCTTTGTTATGTTTTTATTGCGACGCTGTTTTACTGACTGTAGTAGTCACGGCTGAGATTTTTACAAGCTGACGTCCAGTATAAATTTTGTCAACTCGGTGGGTGCCGTGAAAGATAATAAATGTGACAACAAATCGTAAAATATTTTGTCATAAATTTTCCAGTTGGAATAATTTTAATGATGATATCAATATAGAAAATATATGCCAAGAAGCTAACGTAAGAATAAAATTTTTACTGTAAAAATTTCTGCGAAATTTCTAACATTCATTGCTATTTATTCAGTTTTCCAAACATTGGTCTGAGAAATCAGTTCATCTGAGTGTTGTCCTTCCCTTAAAGCGTGCAAAGTGTCCGAAGTGTCCTAATATAGACCGAGCGGTCGCTTCCGAAATGTTTCAAGTGTCTGCGAAGTGAAGAGACCGCGCGAAAGGGTAAAATTTTGGCATGTGCCACCACATGAAAGGGTCATTGTTGGCTCGAGCCACCGGGACAGCTGAAATTATTCCCGTTTCTCAATAAAACGAGTAATGTATACTTTTGCATTCATGCACCCTCAGTGGCTGCTTCGCTTCTACCTACGCGATTTATTCGAACATTTCTGACGCTTTCAAAGATTGGCAGTTGGGTACGGCAAGCACGCTTCTGCCATCACTCGGCTGAAGAGAACAACAAATAACTGCTGAATGACTACTCAAATTTCAATAGGAAAAAACCTAGTTCTTCCTGAAACGTTTGCAAAACCTGAATCTGCACTAATAACTAAAACGTAC
>JAODGE020014841.1:0-13421 GCA_027574965.2 Ecitophya simulans | reverse complement strand
CATATCAAAAAGCCAATTGGCATGATTTTGTGTTAAGAAAAATCTTGTGGGGATTCGGATGAACAAACTACATACTGTATCTTTATCAGATATCATATAAACAGTAGATGCAAGTTCAATTGATACGCGGTTTTTTTTAGCGGATTAGGACGATTGTTGAATAAACATTTGTTAAACTATAATGAGAAAGAATATATTTTATGACATCAAAATAACCATTAATTCAAATTACATTGAAATATACAATTCACAAACTTTACTAATTGTAAGTACAAAACTTCATCGCATTAGTCGTGATGAGCGATGAATATACGTCATAATTTCCAATAAATGTGGAAGAATTAAAAATCATATTGCTTTTATATAATTTGCTAAATCTAGTAGAACAAAATAATTAAATCCTCTCTCAATTTCCACACTATCACCTATTTAATATAACAGAGTAGATAGGTATGCGTTGAGATCCGTTTTAGAATTTATTATGAGATCCAGCATGGCAGATAGCCGTATGACTAAAATGATTGTTAACATGAAAATGTTAACATGACATATGTATTGTTTTTTTAAACCATTTTGTTTGATACTAGATTCCGCTTTCATTTAAAATTTACCTCACTATCAGTTCTAAATTAGCAAATGTAAATTTCACGTTTGTGTTAACAAATAGAAATTGCAGCCTCTTATCAGTTTAAAAATTAACTGCGTTTAGACTATACTATATTATATACCAATATAAAGCGAGAAAATAGATTCACAAGCAAAGCGCGAGTACTCATGTAAGCAATTCCAATATAAATATATATTTAATATATAATACCGCATGAAACATTTTTGTTATGAACTAAACTAATAGGAAGCAATGTAGTTGTTAGCTGTTCAACTAATCGTGCGTTAGGAGTACAGCAGCAATAAGTGTACAAGTGAGTTGAACCTGAGCGACATGTTATTAAACTTATTTTAAGATTATTAGTAGCAATTGCTGTTCAGAGTGTACAGTTAATTAAAGCAAGTAGCAATTGACAGGTTTTACAAAATTACAATATTTTGAAAGCTTTGCAAATACATGTGCAGAACGTTCGTCAAATTTGAAACAAAGCGTCGTTTTATATATCAAACTTCAATATCAAAATTATATAACACCCTACAAAAGAGTGCATATCAACATTTGCATGGTACAATAGATCATTAAACATACATGTTGTTTCACAAGGATTTATGCGTTTTGTTTTGTCGGTATATGAGTTTGTTAACATTTACATAAAACGACGATAACACATTTTGACAAGTCGTAAGTGTAAGTCATCATTGGAAACGAAACGACAAATGTACACATTTATGTTTCCATTTACAATATAGCACAACCACTTGAATTTTGCTTTGACCTTTCTTTATATTAATAAGCACTTGTTGAATAATAATTCTACGCGTGCATACATGCAGTTTTCAGCAGTTTACATTTCTCATCATTTTATCAGTCTTTCTATAATAGCTTGCATGCTGTTAACAAAGGATTTGTTTCAGCGCATGTTATTCTATATCATCACAACTTGTTCAGATGTAAGTATTTTTCGTCTGACAAATTAGGTTTTTCGCTGCTAGTGTTAACAACGTACTGCGATCGATTGTAAGTCAGTCTGAGACAATTTTGCAATGATAATGCAATATGAATGTATAAAATGTTCAGAATAATAATTACAATGAGAGATGATCCGTGCATGTTTATGTGTGCTACTTATATTAATTTCGTAGTATGTAGTTCAATTAAAAAACTATATGTAGGCACTGGTATGATGTACATTATATAATGTTCACTTTTACATTATGTCACATTTTCGTTATCAAGTTTTCACAACACGTGTTTATTCGATTTCACAGTTTTCTTATTGGAATATGTCTTCGATATATCCACCAGCTAAATTCTAATTTGTTAGGCGTCAACTAATCCTTGATTCAACTTGAATTTATAATAAACGTGAGTTGATATGAAAAATAAAAAGTTTTCTTAATCAAACACATTCAATCCATTACACATTAGAATTCCGCATATTTTAATTGAGTTTTGAACTTTGCGTGACATTTACTGCTTACAAAGCATTTGACCTAGTTTCAAGTCAGTTCGCACATTTCTACAAAATATAAAAAACTAAAAACCAAACTACCGCATTTTGAATTATACATTTTCGGTTTGTCTTTTCCATGTCATTCGACATATGTAATGCTAATACGACTAATTAGGCACAACCATCGTCTTTTTTATTTAAGACTACATACAAGTGAACACAAGGTTTTCGGTATTTAGTATGTATGTAGCTTCATATTCGTCGTTCCATTGATTGAATGTTCGTCGTTTTAGAATTATGATTCAGTTTACAGCAATTTGCTTGTTAAAATTAATGAGATTATATGATGCCCGGACGTCAACGATATTTAGATAATAGCTTGGATATAAAATATCACGAGCAAATTACTGAAACTGCAATTCTTCATATCTCATATCATCATTCTCGTTTAATCATATCTGCGCGTTGTATGTTCTCGTTTTTGTTTATAAAATGTATAGATATATTTTTCGAAAAAATTGTGATATTATGCGCCAATGATACTCATGGTATCGCAATGCTTGCTTCCTACGCAGTTACATCATAAATAATTTATTCATATTTTTATACCTCATTTTTTATGTTTCGACTAGATGCTAGATAATGGAAGCCATTCTAATATATTTGCAATTTATTATGTCATCGACTTCATAGTTTGTGCCAGGAGATATGAAATTTGTCAAATACTATATCGCAATTCAGTTTAGAAATACGTTAATAAATCAATATACTAGAGATTGTTCGCTGGTTTATGTGTAGGAGTGTTGTTATCTGAATTGAGTATCAGTATAATTTGTGTCCTGCTCGTGGTACGTATGTGTTGGGTATTTTTGCATACTTCGTTGATTAATATCGTATCAGCAATTACTGCAATTATATGCTGTAATGACATTACGCAACTAGCTGCCGCCGAAACGAAACAACGAAATTTACATTTTCCTCACATTGCCTGGTGGTACGTGATTTATATTATGCAATTTGATCATTAACAATGATGCTGATCGTCTTATTTATTGATTGCGCAGTTGAACAACGGTGTTATTATTGAGGCGGGTCGCCGTTTCGTTGTTGGAGTTTTCGTCGGCCGATTGCATCAACTGCGTGTTGCCTTCGAACCCTGGATTAAGGATAATATTCGGCACCAATTCGATTACCTCTTGATCCTCCATGTCTGTCATATCAACAATTCACCAAGAGGGGGAAAAGAAAAAACAAAACAATATTGATGAGATATGTTGTCAAGTCATTGCGATGCACCCAATTATACACGCGAGCAAGCGTTGTTGGATCTAACAATGGACTTTTATTTTTCTCCATCTGACGTGCACATTTAACATGCTCTACACATATGTACAATCAAAACAAAATAATAAGCTAATTATACAGCACTATGTTGATCACTCTTCATTGTGTTGCGTTTAAAACATTAGTTGAAGCTAACTTAGACAATGTTGTAAAAAGCGTTTCTTTTGATTCTCCTTAATGTCCAATATGTACTTGGAGAGGCATCGTAGCAATTTTAGCAGCTGTAGCAATTGTGAATTTAAATCTACATTCTAGTGACGTGTGATTTTCACACTGGCCACACACACACACATGCATTTTCCATTGTTTGCGGTACACATCAATATGCTCTCACTTACCACCTGGTACTTTGCACTCTTGATAGAGAAGGAAGCAGGTGCCGAGACCCAGCACTAACAATGTGCCCATCACGATGACCACTGCTAGGACCCACACGCGCGTGTCAAAATCTTTTGCACCTTCGAGGAAATGACGGACTAACTCTGAAACAAACAGTTTACATTGTCACAAAGTGTTTAAAAATTTTATTTTGGTCGATTCTCACAGCTACGAATAAGTACATACACTTTTCAAAACATTTAAACATTCAAGGCGGATTCACATAAAAATTTGAAACAATTGCACCATAATTTGTCTCACAGTATTCACTACATTAAGTTGTAAATTAAATAGTCATCCGATTATCATTACCAACAATTTTCATTTCCATTTGACTAATGTCCTTATAATTGTCATTCACGCAAATTAATAATAAATAAATCATCACACAACATATTCTGTAATAGTAAATGAATAATGGTTGGTAAACAGGAATACTTTCACTTTTTTGCCTAAATAACTGATAACTTCTGAAATATCTGAGAACCCGCAAACCATGTCCCACATTGCCTATTCGATATGAAATCGATCTTTGGCCGACTTTCCTATTTTTCTTATAAATAATTAATATTTTAATACAAGCTTGCATATGCTATGCAAAGTATTATTATTAATTCAGGAAAAATTCAGATTTAACTGACCTGCAGTTTCGTTGGATATTCTCGTCGTTTGGTATACAACCGAAATATCGCTGTCGCCCAGCTGGTTTGTCGCCCACACTCGAAAAGCGTAAGTCGTGTTGGGAAGTAATTTATATACATCAATTTGCCTCTGTGTAGACGTTACAAGAAAATACGTATAATCTTAACACGTGGCAGATAATAAAAATAGTCTCAGACGCTTACCGAACTTGGCATTATGTGAATTGGGGTAATGACCTGCCACTCTTCCTCTGTGTCCGCTTGTTTGAATTGGGCAGTGAAATAGCTAATCGGATAACCGCCATCACCACTGACACCCCAAAGAATTACAGCCAGGATTGTGCTCGCATGTACGTGCACGTTAATTAAGGGTGGCGGAGGAGCTGAATCAAAAAGATATAATTAGAGACATTAAATCCTGCTGCAAATTGGTGACTTTAGGAAATGTTAAATCATGTTGAATTTTGTTATAATGATAATAAATGAACATTTTTCAGCAATTCCAAAACATTATCATTAGTGTATAAACAAAATTCTATGCCAAATATAGTATCAAGTACGTATCTATTAATACCTAAAAACTATTATTTGTTATTATTTGTTATTACAAGAATTCACGTATTGTTTTTCAAAAGTGACTCATGGAGACGTGCTAATTGTGTATAACCTTCAATCTCACTTGTTTGGCAGCTTGTTGTAAAACTTGTTGTAAATAAAACAATTATATAGAGATATTATAACGTTATTAAATTCATTAAACTGATCTTATTTTACATTTACCAAAACATTTGTACGTCTAGATTACAAGTTGCAAATTTTCCTTCTAAATTGGCGTTCTAACTTATAATACATAATGTTTGAAATAACTTACATCTGACGAAGACCTCCATCTTTGCTATACTATCATCCACCGCGTCCGAATCATTCGCCGTGCAACTGTACACCCCCGAATCATTTTTCTCCACGTCGGATAGGAACAGCGTACCATCTCCAAGCACCGTCAACTTGGGCACTTCGTGATCTTCGTTGCGCCCTTCTCTGATCCACATGAAATCGCTCCCTTTCAGAGGGCATTTTAGCGTCAGATTCTTTCTGACATCCACATAGTACTTTTTGATGTTATACTCATTGTTGCGTGTGAGTGCACCTGCAACAAAACACAAGAGCGTATAAAAAACAAACACCGAAGTTTGCATCACGTTGGTCTATGCACGCCTATTTCGAATTAAGTAGGTGCGCATTCCGTGGTTCTCCACAAATCATGGTTACAAATGACACTAAAAAATCAACCAAATCGGCCAAGCTAACTGAATTGTTGAAATTGCCGTAATTAGTTGCATAATATCATCATTATTTCCTAGATGTCAACTATGAGAACAATCGCTATAGCTATCGCTCTAACATAAACAGATCAACATAACAATGTGTGGCGTCTTTGTTTATTCACACACCGCCGAGAATCACGTCGTGTCCGATTGCGACTTAAACTCTAATTTATTTATTTGCATGCACTCCCGCAATGACGCACAGTTTACTTTTATGCAAATAATCAAAGATGTAAAAAGTAAAGGTATAAATACCTGCAGTAAGTACAAAGAGAAATAAGACACAGATAGAGAGGACTCGTTCAACATGCATAGCTTCGCATCGTTTTCTTATAATTGTTTGCTACGATAGAAATATTTAACACTTAACACATAAGGTTTCTTGTACTTGATGAGAAACATTAGAAAAATGCGTCAGGTTCGATAGCGACACAACATTGCGACCGTACGGCGAGCGCTGAACACCACGATGTGCGACGACACCCAGCGAACTACTAACTGTTTAATGTACGAGTTATTAGATTAGAATAAAATCAGATGGTCAGTGTTACTCGACTCGATTCGCTGCCTAGCGCAGCCAGCCACTTTTCGCGTTTTGTTCACTTGCTCGCCTTCGGGCTTGCCGTGCTAGTCGCGCACGTAGCGCACATTTATTGATTTGTAGGGCACGCGCAATTGAATCGTTTCACCGCTTGCACGCACGTAAAAACACGGATAATATCTAATTTCCATTTATCCTGAGTGCGTACGGCATATTGATTTATAAAAATGTACAATTATGTACAATAAATTATTTAAACCCATCAACCTCGCTAAACTTTTGTACTCAAATATTTTCTATAGTTGCTCACTTGCTCGTAACATGGCGCTGAACAATATAATGCATATTCAAACACATTAATAAACCAACTTTAATAAAGAGCATAGTCAGTATATTGTTTTGTGATGATTTTTGCCAAATAACTCATAGTTTACGGTAAATTTGTTATTAAATCCTATAGATAAATACAACGGAGATGCTCAACTAGAAGGAATGTAAATGTTTTTTTTGAGCTAAATTCTTCACTGAAATTGTTATTGCAAGCACGGTCCAACTTCAACCAGATTGAGAACTGTTGGTTAATTGCGCTTTTTCGCTATTGTAATGTTGAAACTTCCTGTACATGATTTCTGATTCAAACTATTCAGTAGTTTATTAATTATTTTGAACACAAAATTTCGTTTAAAACTTTGAAATAGTACATGTAGTAAATTGTCTATTTTAAAGTGACCAATTAGTGAATTATATTGCCTATATAATATTTCAACCTAAATAAACGTCATCTGTCTGCACTGATTGAAGTGATGTTGTTGAAAAAGGTTTGGCGCAACGTTTCATGTATCTCAATTGTTTTTAGTTATGTTCTATGGTTAAATCAAACATATGTAAAATAAAATAAATCTGTAGTGGTTTCTATTTTTGACGTGAGGTGTCACTGCATGCACCAATTAGAAATATTTGGTTTCCTTATAACAGGATTCGTTCTACTACTTGCAGCGTACACAGAATAGTTTGCCTATCCAACGGTATGCCTCCGAACTGTTTAGAAACGCCTAGAAACTCCCCAGAATAGCATCGAGCATACCAAACTGTCGTGGTGTCAAACCTCCTCAGCTGATTGTGTTTTGCTCGTTATTCCATGATTGGCAACCGTGGCGACGACGGCCCACGGCTTGTTTGCAACGTAATCGATTTAAATTAATTCAATAAAACCGGAATTTCTGGCTAAAGTGCAGCGCAAAAATGATAGAAACTTCATCGCAAAGGTAAGTCAAGCGCACTTTTGTTACTTGTTATTTTTATAATACTCACTTACGACCATCAGCATCGTAATAATATAGATGCTTACATGAAATGCAATTAGCTTGTTTCGACGTCTCGCACCGGTTTGTAACCTGACTAATGTGCCAAGGTCCAAGGCTCTACAATTATAGTTATAACTGATGCATTCCTCTCGAAATTTAATATCGTTGACGCATGTTTTAGCATTTCGCAATTATTTACTTGTCTTCGTTGCTAAGCAACCAACGCTAATGCTTATTCTTAATGCGAGTGGGGGGATAATTTGAAAATGCAATGTTCGTGTTTACCAAACATTTAATTATGATAGCATCGAGGAGAACACACGCTACGCCAGGTCAAAATTTTCCGCGAGCGCAATCTGCGCAGTGGGCGGAGTGTCACCTTTGACATTTAAGAAACGGCAGGGTTCGCGCGTTTGCGCCCCTGCTGAATGTGCGAGCACGTACAATATCTAGCAGTGTCGGTCGTCGTGGAGAAGTGTTGCTCCCAGATTTAGCTCGATGCTCCCGGATAGCACCCGCATCCAGTTTGCCACCACAGTTACTCACAACTCATCAGCGGGAGCGTTATGAAAAGCATAGGGATTAATTGCGTGACGCCTCCCTTGTGGCTGGTCTTGCGCTTAAATACACTACGCAAATACGCAAATATACCACCGTCCCAATTCATATATCTATGAGTACAAAAGAAAACAACGTAAGCTTGTTGAATTATATTCAGTACACACTCTGCAGATTTATGCATATTTGCCATAAAAGCGCATTTGTTTCAGGATCCGTTAATAACCGTTAATAATGAACTATTTTTGAATTTTTGGAGGTGATGAATTAAATACAATTTGTATAAGCATTTTATGTGTCCGCAAATTCCAACCAAGTCCATGCAATGTCTGACTCCTAATTAATATTGATGAGTTGATGACTATGGAACATTGAGATTTATAATTCTCGTTATTAATATTTTATCAATGCACTCTAAAGTATCACCGCAAATTTAATGTCAGTTTATTGGCAGATTTTGCCATTTTATATTCGGAATGCAATATTAAACAACACTATTTTGATGATATTGATAATATATGAGGAATATGCATAAGCATTATTTTACTATAATAAAACATTTTTTAGTATGTTTTGGTAGTCGAGTATTAAGTAAATCTATGTATTAAGTAAAACTATGTAAAATAGGCCGTACAATTACAATTATAAATATGAACTTCAAAGAAGGCGTTTTTAAAAGTACTGAATTTTAAACGATTCGCTTTACGATTGCCAAAGTCAAGTCAAGTGCCCACGAAATGATAAAGATTCAGCAATTGCAATATGGTTTGATTATTCTTATTTAGATTAACTTGTCGCAATTTTGTATACTGATATAATTACCATATTAATTTATTATTAGTTTCAGTAATAAGTTGTGTGAGTAATTATTAATTTGAGGATTACTGATAAAATGTAACAATTTAATCAATTATGTATTTTCAACCAACCAATTTGTCGATGCTCTTTTCCGGATTGCATTTCGCTCTCGGTTTTATCTGCTGGAGTGCTTTGTTCACTCTAAGCAAATGGACTATGTAGAGGTCTTTCTTCACGGACCTCCTAGTTTTCTTTGGATGCAGGTCCTGCTGGAGTCTAGGTCTTGCCGTCTGTCCAGAGAGCGAGTTAACAAATGAAGACGACAGAGTTGCAGAGAAGCGATTCTGCGGTTTGTCGAACTTGAAATTTGAGTCCCATCGACGTTTCTCCAAACACTGCCGAAATTGTTCGAAACAAGGTAGATCCGATGTTTTAGAGTTTTTAAATGTCAATGCACAGCGTTGCCATCGTTACCATCGAACTTGCGAGCCCGAACCTGTTGACCTCTCTGACTTGACTTCGATAAACCGGTTCACCTGTCGAACTTAAAACTCTTAACATTTACGAAATATGCACCCAGGCCAGCCGACGTCTGGTAAAGGGAAATTACAAGCTGATTGACCGACGGGAATAAATAATTCGTTAAATTGTTATATTTGATGAATACTACTACTAAACTACTACATAGTCACGATTATATGCTATCTAAATGCATTGTCATGTAATCAATTTGTTCGATCTCTTAGATTACTCCATCACATCGTTACAATAAAAGTCTTCCAGCAATGAAATCAGTTCCAGTCACCTAGCTGTACGTGTACAAATTTGCCGGAGTAAGCGCTGAAGGGATTCCGGTTTCTTTGTGTTCTCCGCATACGTGTACATAATCGATTAGAAGATATGACGTCACGCCGACTCGATGACGTCAACGAAACGATTTCGGTGTGTTCCTTCTCTCGGCATCCTTCCGCATTCGGATAAATACCAAAGGTTGTTTTCTAGAAAGTTTTCCACGGAAATGTTGGAGTCCAAAGAAGCGTGTCATTTCAATTTACTTTATTCCGGATACATTCAAATTTATTAAGTTGTGAGTATTTATAGAAATTATTGTTTCGACGGTTTAAAAGTATTATTTTTACAAATATTTATAGATGCATTTTTTTATATTTCAAACACGTTGATCTTCCCTCCCTAATATTAGAGAAAACTATGCGATTGTTACGTTTGAGGCAACAATCATTATATTTATTGTGGTTCATATAATTTTGTAAACATGTCGTAAACAAGCAGCGTTGGTATTAATATCATTTTTGAATTGAATGTACATTCAAGCAATTAATTTTTTCAATTTTTAGCCTCAACTATGATTTACAAGTGTTTACAAAACAGTCTACGCAGGGCACGTTTCTCAAATCCCTAAATCTTTTGGGATCAAGCCTTTGTTTAGGCTATTTCGAAACCTTGCGCCAAACATTGTAGTTTGTTTATTTTTGCATACACTTTATGGTCATCATGTTTATGTGGTCGTTAAATTCCACGTGCGTCAATTGGCTTTTATTGGCAACATTAAATCATATGCACTTGACAATAGTGCACCTATGTAGAAACAAGTATATGCACTTTCAATTGATAGTATAAATGAATTTATGGTCTGTTAAAGCAAAAGTGACTGATGTTTCTAAATAGTATTGTTTCGGACTAATTGTAAAATACATTTTAGCGCGTTACTCATCATTTTGTAAAGTGTGTAAGTTGGAGACAATCAACTCAAGGTATGCCTCGGTATGCTTTCCAAGTTTTCTATAAACTTTATATTTTATTAACAGTTTGGAATTATAGGTAAATTTAAATATTTTTTATGTTAAATATTATAAATAGTATTTGTGAAAATTTATACCAATAGAATGAATATTAATAATTTTCCACATAAATACCCGATTTTATGCACGCATATGCATTTTAAATAATTAAAATTCTGTTGGTGACCCAAGCATAGAAAATTTCTAGTTTGGGAACATATACTAATAATAATACAGTATTTGGATGTTTGAACCAAAGATATTATCATATAAAATACACGACTCGCCGAACTAAACTCTAACTGATTATGTATGTTAGAGGGAGGTTTATAGATGGCGCTCATAAACAATATTCAATAAGTTATTCTGTCACTTAAAATTTATATAATTTATTCGTGAGGTTCTCAGACTTGTAAGCATCATTAAAAAAACTTGTGGAGACAAACATAAGCAGAATTAAATGAAGCACACAAAAATAATTAATTACAGAAAAATTAAGGGATGCAAATAACCTAATTAATGTTAATGTATATTATTATTAAAATAAACGCTAGTAATTTAATTGTAATTATTTCTAAATATATTAATTTGAAATTATTTTTTATAGAGAGCATAGGCAACGCTTAGTAATGCCATCTATTAACATCGTGTAAAGCACTATATTTTCCTCCAACTCTTTGACACAGTTGTTGATATGAAGTCATGCATCTGCAAATCTATTTCTCAATGGGTTGAACAAAAGGTGTCTTTTCTATATAGAAAAACGGACTTGCATTTTGGGTGCGTCATTTTGTAAAAATGTGGTATAATAATAAAATTATATGCGGCCCTCAACAATTGTACTCGTTTTTTATACTTCATAACTTTTTTAACAGTTATCGTTTGTATTTAAAATATCACACACACAATCAAATTTCAAACTCGAGCCGTGGGTATTTTAAAAATTCATAAAAGTGCATATGCAGGTGTAAAATTGGGCATATAATTGGTAAATCATTAAAATTAATTGTAGTACAAAAAATTTACAGAAATACTCTCACGTGGCAAGCGTTAATTGTATCCTGTCTGTGTACATTGAGGAACGTCATTATAAAACGGGGCGTTCCATTTCAAGCATGCAATTCTCGATTCCTAATAGCACGCTATAATCGCGTTGGAGACACCCATAAATTGGCATTGAGCATACTTTGTGTTTGAACTCATTAGGGATCTTTTCTGCTCCTGGGCTTCAACGGCTTCGGCGCATTCACGTCTTGAAACTTTTTCTTTCCCACCAATCATAATCTCGGCCAGGGCATCTTAAGGGAATGACACAATTTTTCCAATCTCATCTCGCCCGCTTGCTTGTCATATGGAAACATTGCCGCCGCGTTAGACATACTGCTTGGAACTGTTTTCACAAGTGCATCCCACAGGTCGAAACATGTTCCTCGTTGGCGTGACAGACTTTCACTGTTAATTATCCAAAAATGTGCTGGACTCTATATTAGTTGTTTGTGTAACGCGCTAGTTAGGCATGCGCAAATGACCTGATTATTGTGCGATGCGCAAATTTGTGAAGTGTTTGTGGGAGTCGTGTCAAACGTGATGAGTTAATTGCGAGAGCGGCGAAGATCCGTTCGGCTACATCCCGTATAAATAAAGTAACCTCTCGTAAAGCTCGATCAATATCCTTTCGTCGAGTCCCTCGTCGGCGTACGTAGGTAGTCGCCGGGAAAACCTTGGCCGCTACGGCGCGCTCGGGCTCAGATAGTCGCCGACGACGGACCGGACGCGTCGAGCGCGTCGCGTGCGCGCCCCGTGCCCTTGGTGCGTCCCAGTTGCGAGTGCAAATGCATAGCGTATTCGACCGTGCGCGCTCCTGCAGCCACCACCGTCACCGCCCCCCCAACGCAGAGCTCCGGGCGAGCATACGCTGCGGACCCGCGCCAAATGCACCGCGTTTAATTAAAAACAATACGCGAATGTTGCATGCACGCGCGCGCGGCAAATGCGCACATGCCAGCGGTGAAATATTGAAATCATCGAATAACGCGACAGCCTTGGAGCAAATTATAAGCCGCTTACACGAGTCAAATTTAACACAGCCGAAAGTGCCCAACTCGCGATCAGTGTCTAGCCTAGACCAGCGCGCCCAGCGTGTTGGCATAGGTTCTGTCGCAAACTACGAGACCACCATTGAGAGCGAGGCTCATTAATTATTCAACAACAACAAAACGAGTACCTTCGACGAAGCCAGGCAAGCGTCGCGATCGAAGTACATGTGCGCATCGGTTTGGCCCATTAATTAGCTACTCGCTTACGTCGGCATAGGAAATGCAGCGGTGGGATTCATTCAGTTGAAGGTAAATTATCCTTTAGTCAAATTACACGCCACACGCAACGAAGCAAGCGGATTTGATGCTATTTCAACGCGCCCTAAGAAAGTCGGATGGTTTCGTTGAAACTTGTTTACATAAACGGCATCTGGGATCGTCGAAACTATAAACAATGAGCTAAATATATTAGCATGAACGTCGCTGATCTAATATTTTATGAATCTGGATACTATTATATCAGAGAATGGCGCAGGCGTGCGCTGAAGTGGGATAGGTTAAAAGTGTTTACTTTGTTGCCACCATCAACCCTCAGTTTATGATTCATGCACACACTGAAATTGCGGCACTCGCGGCA